>JAHBCN010026972.1:0-10328 GCA_019359885.1 Listronotus oregonensis | reverse complement strand
CCCAATTTTTTACTCAAGGGGTTTTTGTTGTTGCTGAACACGAATATGGCTTTGGGAAGGGCCTGCAGAGACCTGGTGGCGCTAAGAATGGTGTAGACGTCGTCTTCTAAAAGTTTTACGACAAACCCTTTCTAATATCACCATTTTTTTACTCAAGAGGTTTTTGTTGTTGCTGAACACGAATATGGCATTGGCAAGGGCCTGCAGAGACCTGGTGCGCGCTAAGAATGGTGTAGACGTCGTCTTCTGAAGTTTTACGACAAATCCTACTATCAGCCCAATTTTGTTACTTGGGGGTTATCGAGGTCGCTGAACACGAATATGATATTGACAAGGGCCTGCGAAGTACCTAGTGCTCGCTAAGGATGGTGTAAACGTCATCTTCTGGAGTTTAACGACAAATCCCTTTAATATCAGCCCAATTTTGTTATTTGGGTTTATCGAAAAAGTAGATGAAAGCAGTGAAATTGATAAATGAATTATTTTTAATATGTATTAAACTTTCCAAAAATTTTATTTTTTACCAAAATATTATTTAAACAATTTTATGAATAAATACTATAAGTAGAAATTATAATTTTTAACTTTTAACAAATTACCACAAAATTCCAGAAGACGACATTAATACCAACCTATCCGGACACCGGGTACCTCGAAGGCCATGATCTAATACCGGTACTGGAATACCGGAATACGACGTTTACACCATTCTCAGGGCGCACCGGGTACTCCGAAAGCCCCCACCGACCACAAGAACCCCCCGAGAATCAAAATTGGGCTGATATTAGTAGGATTTGTCATAAAACTCCAAAAGACGACGTTTACACCATACTTTGCGCGCACCAGGTACTTCGTAGGCTATTGATACTATCATATTCGTGTTCAGCGACCTTGAAAACCCCCGAGTAACAAATTCGGGCCTGTTTCCATCATTATTTACCTAGTTATAATTTTTTCGTAATTGCAAACTTTTAAATGCATTTCGAAAATACCATTTTTTTATTGTACAAGGGCAGTTTTTTAATTTCCCATTATTTAAATTTGTTTACAAAGTTTGTAGACGTTCATACGAATCGAATACAAAAAACCGCATTTAAATCCATCTTACTGTACGAAAAATCCCTCGGGCATTTTTTCGTTTCCTCGACTAAAACTACCTTTACCAACTACTGATTTGTATTGAAAAGTCCCCATTGGGTTCACGCCAAATAAAGCTTTTAGTCTGTTTAATTTCGTGGCCGATAAAAGTCTACTACGATTCATTATGTATTCTTATGTATACATAATAATAAAGGTATATAATTTGTTTATAGGTTTTTTAAACTACTAATCTTTTAATTATAACAAAGCAAGTTATAAGCTCTAATTCTACGATCCAAGGCATACAATTTGGTGTATTACACGTATGTCTAAATTATTTGTTAGTGCGATAAAGTTTTAAGCGCACGATTGTTTTTAACATTTTTATGTCTTAGTTTTTATACCGGGTGGTGCGTCACGGAGCGGAACAGGAAATCCCATGTAAATTTTAAGGGGGTTAATTATAGTCTGCCAACCGTATCTGTGACAGTGCGGCGTCGGTAAGGGGAAGGAAGTTGTAAACCAAACATGGCGAACTTCATTCATAAAAAGCAGAGCGGCGTGCGGATTTTCTAAAAGTTCAGGAATATTTTGTAATTTGTTTAAATGAAATAATGTGTACAGTATACATTTATGTTTTATTTAAAATATATTTTAAATGTATGGTCTTCACCAAAAATAAAGGCATTTAAAGGCCATCAGTAACAATTTCACAAAATATTTCATGGAAAGTTAAAAATGCAGAAAAATTTCACAATCTAATCGGTTTTTTTTATTTGTTTACCTCTAAGATAGGCGGTATTTTTAATTTTTGGTAATAATTCAAAATGAGGAAACGTCGTTTTACCTTCCCTGTAGTATTATCATTGCAGTTTTTGATAAATGACAAAGAAATTTATAAAATAAAAAAACTTACTAAGTAAGCATTACTATACGTCAACTTCCCCATCATTATCATCATCGTCACTATAAGTATAGCTATTATCTTCTGGTTCTGCAGCAATTATAATAGGTTTAATTTCCTCCATAAATTGGTCAGTTTCCCAAAATTTATCTTCGGTGTTTCTAACATGTTGACAAAATTTCTGCCAATCATTAATGGATATGGAGGATATTGCTTCTTCAGTGACTTCTTTTAATGTAGTTAGGTTAAAGTTTCCGGTTGTATTCCGGTTTCTTATAATAAATTTAAGTTTTGCCCACGCTAATTCTATAGGATTTAACTCGCATAAATAAGGAGGGGTTCTAAGAGTGTTATGACCCATTGATCTAATGATTCGATCAACTTCGTAATTTTTTTGATGATCAGGGGGTTTATTTTTTAATACCAAATCATACAGCCCAAATTTTCTGGCAGTTAAGTCATAATTTATACCTATAAAATATTTTAATTTGTAATGTAATGTGTGGCTGTTTTAGGATATAAGTACCTTTCTTTGTTAACCAGGCGACTATATCATTTTTCAAAGACCACTTTGTTAGTGTTTTATCTTCCTGGATGGAATGATAAGGAGCATTGTCAAATACAATAACCGAATTGGCCGGTATATTAGGAAGAATTTTCTCAGTCAGCCATCGGGTAAAATTTTCCCTATTCATTTGGCCATGGTAATCACCGTGCTAACCTGCTTAAAGATTAAACAGGCATTGTTAGCATTATTAGTAACGTCCTAAGTGTTTCCCTAGAATATTGAAAATTTGAATTTTCTCGCAATTTTTGCAGCAATTTTCTAGTTGTCGGGACAACTTTCAATTCAAGATAAAACCTATTTATCATATGTCTTATCACTTGAAAATCAAATTTTTCATTCTTCTCGACAAGAGAAAGACGCCGTCGTTTTTTTTAGGACTGAATAACATTTGATTGGGGTTATTTTCCAACCGTTCCTTATCTTCTTTATTAATTTTTCGTACAGTTAATACGGAAACTCCGGTGTAAAGAGATACCCGATCAAGCTTACGTTTAAGTGGCAATTTTAGAGAATTGCTTGCGGCTTCTTCATCGCAAACCCTATTAACAAAATAAAACAAAAATAAAATGGACAAAAGTATATTTAAAAGTAGCTTTTATTTAATTTATGAAAAGCTGTATGCTTTATTCTGTGTATAACAGTGTTAAGTTCTGAAATAAAAGCCTATTACTCAGTCTTTATTTAGTGACAAGCGGTTGCCTAATCATCGAGACTTGCCCGCTTTCTTTGTTACTTGCTAACAGCTTAATGAAAACAATAATTTTTTCATATTTTGACGTAAAAAATGGTATAAAGACGAATAAAGACCCTCTTCGTAAAAAATGTTGCAAACAGATGACTTGCCAACTTTAGTTGCCGCTACATATTATAAAGCTTTCTTTTTCGTATATTTAATGTTCAAACCCAATAGAAAAAACATGATTGCTGTTTTATAAGATACTTACTTACCTATAAACATTTGCTATCACTTCTCTTATTTGTCCATGTAGTGTCTTTCCGCAAGTAAATTTGTTCATTTTAAAACAATAGTAATACTATTAAAAAATAAAATAAGAACTAAAAAATGTATATACAAGGTAGAAAATCAAAACACAACAAAACAAACAAAATTACACAACACCAAATTTAACACTTAGAAATAAGGAAAAAACCTTCGACCTCCGACACTGAATGTTTAAATATTCGACATTCCAGGAGAGGAACTAGAAACACCAAACATTTCCAATCACAAGAAAAATTTGCCCCATAGAAACAAAACATGTGACAAGCTCCACCAACCAGATTCGTCTAGTTCGCAACTGCACAAGCCTTTTGTTTGATGTTGCCAGTTTAGACAAAATCGATAAGGTCTTTGGAAAATAATTACCTAATACCATAATATTCCTTTTAGTAAAACAAAATATATATTAAATAAGAATTAAAGTATATAACAACCACATTAAATTCTCAGATTTTTTTATTTAGTTATTGTAAAAAAAAATAATTTTAACATTAAAATTACTACTTGAGTATACAAGTAGTAAGTACTATTGCTTTCTTGTAGTTAAACTTGGCACACACACATATATTCGTTCGAAATAGTTTGAATTCCTTTGGCTGCTACAGTTAAGTTTGTCAGACTATATTGGCTCCCCTGTGCATTTTACAGAAAAAATGTAAAATAACTTTTTGAAGAGACCAATCTGACAAACCCTCGTGCCAAGTTTCAAAAAAATTAATAAACAAATCCCCAATTATTCAATTAAATGTAATTGCAAAATATGCCAATTTTCGGTTCAGGTAAAACCAAAGAGACACCAGCCATCAGCCACCAGCAAACAATTTGTTATAAGGCTTTGTCAAATCTGACGTACAGCCGAATACAAGGAATGTATTTTTTTCCTTTTATGAATCTCAAAACCATTACATTTAAAGTAAAAGACACGTTAGCATTATTTTTTTTTCAAACCTTTTATTTAATGTAACAATTAAGTTTAACTAATTACAATTATTACTATCGATCATTAAAAAAATAATTTTATCATAATAGAATTTAATTAAACCAATAGCAGTATCTGAAATATTTTCAATGTTTTTTTCCATCAGCCTTTGGTCCATTTCAACCAATAAACGTAAGTTAATTTAAGTCCAAAGCCATCGCAATAAATAATTGTAAATGTTTAACTCAGAAGATCGAAAATAGATCCGAAAAAAGGGAAAACTGAACTCTTAATATTTTATTAAGTGTGGAAAAATAAAATGAAATAAAATACAATAACTTTTTTAAAAATAATAGAGAATTACATAAAAACATTAATTATTTAAATGTTCAAACAACCCCCCATTAACAGCTAAACAATATACCAACCGATCATAAAATTAATTTCTAACGTTGCTAAGTTGATAGTGCGAAATTTTATTACATTCTAACAAATAGCATTTTTAAATGACACTTTTTAAGTGACCCCACAGAAAGAACTCATTCGGTGAAAGATCAGGAGACGTGGCTGGCCAAAGTATCCGGTATCGTGGACCAATAATGTTGCCGTTAAAAGCATTTTCCAGGTACTCTCTAACCATACGGGCATTATGGGCGGGGTAACCATCTATTTGGTACCAGATCATTTGATCTTCCCGAACAACCCGGGGGCAATTTGATTTTGAAATAAGTCCAAATAGGTTTCTGCTGTCGGTTATAGTCCATAAAAAAGGGTCCAATGATATGGTGTCCAATAACCCAAAATACATTTGTTTTTTTGGGGATATTGTTCCGGGATGAAAAACAATGTTCATTTTCTTGGTCCAATACCACTCCTAACATTTAGTTCATTGTTAGGGTGAATGCATTCATCGGTAAAACAAATATTTCTTAAAAAATTCCTATCGCTATTTGTTTTTCCCACATTTCAAAACAAAATGCCATTTTTCGCTCTTCATTTCCTTCCTGCAGCTCTAACGGCCGATGATGATCGCGTTGTTAAATTAAGCAATGGACTTAATTTAAAAAGTTAACAACGGTTTGAATGTTTAAAAAACGTCAAAAGCCTTGTCAGTTTATTAATGATTTTTAGGCAACCTGTCAAAATCTGACATTTTGTTAAACATTCTAAACCGTTGTTAACAAAATTGAAAAGTTATTATTAAGTTTAGTACTTACGACTGGCCATTTTATAAAGGAACAGAAAGTAAATAAAGACACTATTTTAGTGGATATTTCTACTTATTTTATTACTAACTAACACTGCTTATAACTAAATTTGTGCCTCTAATGCGTATTTTTAAAAAAGCTACTTTAATAATTTATACAATACATTGCCCAGGTGGAAGTATTTTCTCGTAATAATAACTATTTGTTTCTTGATGAAATAATGAACAAATTTGCACCTGAAAATGCTGCCTTAGAGATCTGAAATAAAAATTTAAATAACTTAAAAAGTATTTATGCAGTTTATTGTAAGTATAGTCTGTCCCAAAGTATATCGTTATGGTTTTGACGGACCAAAAACTTAACGATTTTATTACCTATTGTTATTGGGTAAACCCATTTGTTCATAAGGGCAGGGTGGGCCAGGTTTTCTTCGTTTAACCATTGGCTATAAATATTTTGGCTAATATTTTAGTGGTGAAAAAGCTGTTTTACGGAAAAATATGTCGCGTGAAATCATTTGTCATTAGATGCAAAACAGGTTGTGAAAAATGTATATGAAACTTTAATCAGTAGAGGTTTTAATTAAACAAGAAGCTTTAAAAGAAATCTGTCTACTTACTAAAACTCCAATATTATCGATAAGGGATATTATTATTAGTAAAGAATTGAACAAAAGAAAAAACGTAATGATTTTCAATCCACCGTATAGACAATAGTGTCAGGACCTAATAAGAAGGAAAATATATTGCCTTTATGAAAGCGGAGTTATTCCTACCTTGATAAACTGAAAAAAGAAGCTAGACGAAGACGAAACCAATATAAATATTAGCCGTGCCACCCTCCATAGAGTTGTTTGTAAAATGGGATTTAAATACAGCAAAATAGACAAAGACAAGTAGTTGAAATCGCACAGATTACGCCGGAATTTAATTACCTTCAAGAAAATAAAAGATTTGGTTAGAAAACAGATCCATAATTTACCTTGGTGAAGAATGGTTCGATACACACGACACGATATCCAAAGGATGGGTTTATTTTAGTCAAAACTGTCAGACGAAAGCACCTTCAAATAAAGGAAAACGCATTACCATAATACACGCTGGTTCAGAAGACGGATTTGTCCCAAACTGCTTGCTGTTGTCTGCAAAGAATATTAAGGATTCTAGCTTGAATTATCATGAAAATACAGGTGCAGAACTTTCTGAAAACTGGTTTCAACATTATCTTTAAAAAAATATTACAAACAACAGTGTTATTGTCATGGCTACCACAGCCGTCTGCTACACAAAGCACCAGCTTCATCAAGTTCAAAAACTGAAATTCAGGAATATTTGTTAAAAAATAATATTTATTTTAAATTCTTTACAAAAACGCATCCTCTGGAAGCCCCAAATTCATATGAAATTTTAAAAACAATGTTTGATAATTTGGTTTAAAAGGCGGGCTCTTTCTTACGGCTTCGTCCGTATCACTGTATGTTTAACCCCATAAGCATTTGTGGAACCAAGTAAAATCAAAGATCAGAGAAAAAAAAGTTACACCTACTTTAAGTCCCAGTGTTATAAATTTGAAAAAAAAAAGTAATTACTAAATACCAGTTAAGAGCTAAAAAAAATTACTACAGCACATAATAAAAATTGAGGACTCTTCATTTCTACCCAAAAAAAACAAAAACCCCTATTGTAATTAGTCTCAATGATGACTCTGATAGTGAAACAGAAAATTTTTTTTTGATATTTAGTTAAAAAAATGTAATTATGTAAAAAATAATCAGTTATAAATTTTTAAAAAAATTTTTGATATATTTAATTTCTTAATGTAATTTTAGGATTATACTTACCTAAATAAAAAAAAATTAAAAATCTTTATTTAAAAAAATCCGTCCCTAATGTTCTGTCCTTTTAATACCCCCCGATCCGCAGTTTTATTGTTTGGGGGCAAAAAAATTTTCAAAAAAAAACAAGAGCTAACACGGTATACTTTGAGACAGACTAAAACTTGGACATAAAAGTGCAGAAAATTTAAAATTTTTTAAATTTTTTACAATGTTTTAATATTAAATAACCTGGGATAGTAGGTAAAAAAAAATTAAATTTATATTAACACACTAATAATAAAAAAGGATGCATGATTTCGCCCCCAAAAATTTAGGGAGCACTAAGAACGTTTTTATTCGCTGTACTGCATAAAACCCCAGGGCTTACCCCCCCCCTTTTTTAATCACACAGAGAACGGTAGTCCCCCAAAAGTCATTAAGACCAGTCAGCTGATTCTAAGTAATGAATTTAAAAATTTATTTTGTGGCAGTTTACGCAATTTGATGCCTCAGAACTAGAAAATTTTTTGGTGTCTCAAATAAAAAAAAAGGGGGTTTTTTAGTAATACAAAATTTTAATTTTGGGAAAAGGAAGGGGAAGGAAAAGAAAATACCTTTGCATGCCACGGTTCCCAGACAATCTAAAAAAAAGGAGCATGCAAAGTGGAAAGTTCAAGACTTCTCTAGAAAAACTAAAAAGAAATTCATAAGCGAAAAGATTTTAATACTGTTAGTTTTTCCCCAACAAAACCACCGAAATACCTGTAAAACGGAACGGCCCCGCTCCTCGGTAAACAAGAATTTAAAATGTTAAAATTTGGGAAAGAACTTTTTTTCCAAAAGGAAAAAATATTGACTGTCAAATTTTGGGGGTAAATTTACAGGTTGGAATATGGAAAATATTTTTTGGGCTCAAAAACCCCAAAACCAAACTTGTAGTCAACTAAGAATAGTGAAACCCTTTAGAGTTTTTAAAAAAAATGTTAAATTATGAAAGAAAAAAAAATTTTCCTAGTGGGGGTTTGATTAAGCTAAGTATAGAAATAAAAACAAAAGTTAAATAAAGCAAACCGGGGGGAGAAACCCAAAAGGGGGTTTTTGGGGGTTTAAAAACCCCCCCCCCCCCCAAATTCACCCTTGATTTAAATTATTTTGCAAATTTTAGAAACAATTTATAATAAAAAGTTTTTTTCCTTATAAAAGTTTTCCCAAACTATAAAATTAACAAATTTTTGAAGTAATATAAAGTTTAATTTTTTTTTTAGTTTTAAACGCAGTCCTTAATTTTAAATTTTAATATGTAATTTAAAAAAAAAAAACTTAAAAAATTAAAAAAAAGCTTAAACCATCAGCGAAATCGCCACAACGGGCATTTGGCAACGTGAACGCAGATGGCAGGTAACGCAGTTTTTCACTTTGCGTAGACTGAAAAATTTTTAAGGGAATATTCTTCAGAAAATCGGCTAAATGGTCTTCCCCTTTACATATTTAAAAACTTAAGTTTGGTTTTAAAAAATTTCCCCTTTTTTTAATTTTTTTTTTAAACTTAGTTTAATTGTGTATGCTAGGAACAACCTAAATGTAAAATTTTTTTTTGTTCCCATAAGTGCAATATTCTGTTTTTAAAAAACATTTTTTGTTTAAAATTTGTGGTATCATAATTTCATAACCCCCCCAAATTTTTTTTTTGGGTGCCCCTTTCTGACCTAAATAAGACTTGCAAAGGGTTTATGAATAACTTCACCCGGTCCCGAATTCGGAAAAGTGGTTGGCATTTGTGCAATAAAAAAAATTCCAAAAAAAAGTTAAAACTTCTTTTTTTAAAAAAAAATTTTAAACGCTAGAGCAAATATCCTGACACCTAGTACATCCCGCCCAAAAAGATAAGGCTTGGTCTTTCTACTTTTTTTAAAAGGGGGCAATTTTAAAGCTTTTTGGAAAAAGGGGAATTTTTCCCTTTTTTTTTTTTCCTTTTTTTTTTTTTGGCCCTTTTTTTTGGGGTTAAAAAAAACAATTTTTGCCCCCAATTTTTTTTTTTTTTTTAAAAAAATGCTTTTAATTTTTTTTTAAAAAGGACCCTTGCATGTTTGTACAGTTTTAAAATTGTCAAAAATTACCTTGTTAAAAAGTACCCCTTTTTTTTTAAACCGTTTTTTTTGATTAAAAAAGCATATTATGTTATTTATTATTGTTTTTGGGAGAGAGCGGGGCAAAAAAAAAAACGTTTTAACTTTAAACCTAAATTTTAAATTTTTTATTTTAAAACTACATTAATGCAATAGCCAAAAGACCAACATAAATATAAATCGAATAAATTAAAAAAAATTTTCATCACACTGTAAAAACATTTTGTCACATAACATTTTTTTTATTTTTAAAAAGTTTTGGTAAGTTAAAAAAAATAGCGAATGCTGATAAAATATACGTTCGCCCTCCCCTTTAAAAAACCAGAAGCTTTCGTTTGTTTTCTATTACAAAATTCAAGTTGGATCAAAAAAAAAAATTCGGTAACCCTTAAAAAAAAAAAAAATAAAAAAATAGCCAAAGGCTTTATTTAAACTGGCGGCCCCTTTTTTTTTATAGGACTATTTTTACAGCACGTGCAAAAAGCGGGACATTATAAAACAAAGGCGGCCTCCCCCAAAAAAAAACCAAAACCCTTTTTTGGGGTATTTTTTTTTTTCCTTTAAAAAAAAGAATTTATTCTTATTTGTCCAACTAAACTGCATACGTTTTAATAGTTGTTTTTATTATATAAATATTAACCATAAAACACAAAAGTTTTAGGATAACACATCAACAGGATAATAAATTTTTTTTAAAAAAAAGAATT
>JAHBCN010026971.1:0-10467 GCA_019359885.1 Listronotus oregonensis | reverse complement strand
CTGGTCGATCGATGTTGTTATTTATTTTCCCTTATAATTGGTGCGACTTATCGTAGTCACACCAATCGTACATAACACAACTTTTAAGAAAGTGCGTGGCAGGATCTAAAACCCAACTGGAAGTAGTTCGATTATTTAGAGAAAAATATTAAAATTTACCTCTAATAAGCCAAGGTACAGTAAGCGAAATAGAAAATCCGTTCCAATAAAATGGGCATTTAAGAAGTATACAAACTAAGTGTAGGTACACATGAGGTTAAAAGTAATCGGGACGCCAAGATTGATTTTAATCGGATAGGCAGAAATACGTTGGGAGTAATGGGGCAATGCACATGAGATAGCGATAGCTATCAGATAGTGTCGGCCTATCCGATAGCTATCCTGAGGGGATCGCGGCGACGCAGGTTTCCCCCCTATCTAGAGTCAATTCTATCTATTTTTGTATATGTATATAATAAATACACTATGTCCGGGGAGGGTTGACAAGAGGACAAACGGCCCAAAAAATTAAAAGATACAAAAAAAAGTCATTTTTGATAAAAAATCTGCTTGTAAAAAAATATGAATTACAATCAGAAAATAGATTGTTATTATACAGGGCGTCCAAAAATGCAAAAACATAAAATCAAACAAAAGTAAACAAATGTTTTTTCCCCCTTTCACGTGAAATGAAAAAAAAAACTTGCCCTTTATTTCTAATTTTTGATTTAAATTTAAAAAAAATTTAAATTTTAGATAAAAAAAAAAAAATCAACTTTTTTGCAAGTACGCATTTTACATTTACTTTTTTTTTACATTTTCATTTTTTCCATTGTATATTTTTTTTTTTATTAATGTTTAGTAATGAAAAGGAAACTTAAGAAAAAGTAGAAAATGCGTACTTGCAAAAATGTGTGTTTTTTTTTTTTTTCCTAAATTAAAATTTTTCTTCAGGTTAAAAATTGATTTGCAATTTTTTTTATTTATTATTTCACGTTAAAAGGTAAAAAAATGACTGTTTGCTCTTGTTAGATTTATAGAAAATGGTTTATAGAAAACACACCCCCCCAAAAAAAATTTTTGAAGGCCCAAAAAGACTTGACTATGGTATCTTTATTTTTTTTGTTGCAAAAATTCCGGGTCGTTTGCCCCCATAAGGTCGGGGTCGAAAATGTAAAAGTAAAATCTTCAAATTAACGCAACCAAAAAAAGATTTTTTACTTATGTATTTGACGCTGAATACAAACCGGGGAATTGACTACATAAAATTTTGGGTTGCAATTTGACCTTGAAACCCCCTTAACCCCTGAACTGATGGGGCCAAACTAATTTGGATTCATCGACCTCAAAAACATAAAAATATTATGGTCAAATCTTTCAGATCTTAATTTTTTTTGTAGGGTTGAAATGCCATGCCATGCCATGGTCCAATTGTAACCAAATTTGATGGGGTCTGACAACGCATTCGTATTCAGCGACCTGAAATATATAAGTATACACTGTTTAAATTTGGTTGCGAGTAATTTTGCAAATTTAACCTTGAAATGTCATTGACCCTGAACTGATGAGGTTAAACTGATCCGGGATTTGAATTCAGCAACTCCAAAAATATTTTTTCACGGCTATTTGAGAAAATATTAAAAATTTGTCTGGAGATTTGGATTCAGGAGGGTCAAAATAAAAACAGTTTAAAAATCTAAAAAATAACAAAAGGGCTAAATTTAGAGCCAGAGATTCCTGTTTATATCATTTTAAAGGGAAAAACGAGGTGAACAAGAATTGGATGAAAGAAATAAAAAAATGTGCCAACCGGCAAATTTTAACCTCTGTTATCGTTGGATTTATGCCAAAATAATACATATCCAATATTGTAGGGAACAAAAATTAATTTTCAACAAAATAAAAAAAACCGCAAAAATAGACTTTTGATAATTATATATTTTTTTAATTACTATTCGCTATTCACTTCAAATTCGGTTAGCCCGGGTCAAAAAACTTCAATACTAATATTTCGAACCAGATCGAATTATAACGAAAAAAAGTGAGGTTAGGTTCAATTTAAAAAAAAATCGTCGAAAATATGTTTGCAATTTAACGTTTTCAAAAACATGTTTTTGAATTTTCAGACCAAATCAAAGATAAAAGAAATATAATAAAAAAGTGCATAATATTTCATTTACATAAAACTATAGGTACATTTTTAGATACAGGGCGTCCCAAATTCGAGCCTCACCATTCCGATCTTGGAAACCTAAGGTTGGTTTAATAAAGGCAAAGTTGCGCAATTTGATGCTGATCAAAAATACCACCTTAAAAGTTTATACATTTTGAATACTTCCGAACACTTTTAAAAAGACCGAATATTCGAAATTTCATTTTTATTTTTTACACTCTATTTGATTGAAAAAATTAAATTTTACATTCTCATGCATTTTTTTGTTCTACAAGACAGTGATTAGATTTATACACCGAGTTTCGTTTTGCGCTGTATTAATTTTTTTTTAAATACAGTACTGGACTTTTTTACGGATTTTACGAGCTCTAAGGTTCCAAAACTAATAATGTATCGCACTTATTCGAAAAATTCATAATAATGGCAAGAAAGACAGAGAGTTGATTTTTGGTAAGATCTTACCAGGAAATCATTGTAATGCTTTTTTTAAATAAGTGCGATACAGCTTTGATTTTGGAACCTTAAAAGCTTGTAAAATCAGTAATAAAAAATCCAAGACCGTGTTAAAAAAAAAGCTGATGATGGCAGCTCAAAGACGAAACGTCGGTGTGTAAATCTAATAACACTGTTTTGTAGAACAGAAAAAGTAGCAAAAAGAATGTGATATTTATTTTGTTATAATAAGTCAAATAAAGTCATCAAAAAATAAAAATAATATCGCGAATATTCGGTTTCGGTGGCTTTTTGATCAGCATCAAATTGCGCAACTTTGCCTCTATTTAACCTACCTCGTTTCTTTTCAACTCTCCGAGATACCAGTAATGAGGTTCGAATTTGGGACACCCTTTACATGATTTATATTTATCGATGTGTTTTATAATTTAATAATTTTCTTTATATACATTTATCTTGCCAAGCCATTTGTCCAACTTCACTTTCAAAATAGTTTGCATATACATTTTTTATAGGTATGAAAAAGTTAGGATTGAAATGACGCGGCTTCCCTATCTCATGTGCACTGAAACTCTGATAGGTATCAAAGAGATTAGATTGGAAACAATCTTTGCGTCCCGATTACTTTTAAGCTCTTGTGTACCTGCACTAGGCAATCTACAATGGACGAAGTTAATGTATGATTAAAAAATTTAGGAGAATCCATTTATTTCTCCAAGGCAGGTTGCAGTAAAAGGCGATATACAGGGTGGCCCAACAAAAAGGCCGCAGGAGGACGTTTACACTTTAGATTTTTAAATAAGAACCGAATTTCCTTTAATTTTTTAGATTCTTCATGACGTTTGTAGTAACTTTTGTTCATAAAAATTATACCTATCTTTAATCGTTGTAAAGCTATTTGGGTTTATTATAAAATTTAATTTAATTTAATTTAATACTGATAATAATGGATTGCAGACAAAAAATAATAACCATGGATACCAGCATGTATCTTTTAATTTGTTAAGTTACCTGCCTAGTTGAGACAAATGTTAAACAATGATTTATTTAATTCAAGAAAGGGTAGAAATAACAAAACTGTATTATAAAAAGGCAGCATTGCAAGAGCAACTGCCTGGTTGTTTAAGGCGTTACATCCTGACAAACATATTAACGATAAGTATGTGGTTAAGTTGATAAGGAAATTTAAAGAAACTGGATCTGTGTCTAATATTCGGCTAATCGCCATAGAAAAAAATCGACCAGTTAGATATAAAGTCGCAGAAATAGCAGTTATGGGACAGGAGCACTTGATAACAACCAAGGCACTCGTGGACTGGCTACTTTTTCAGGATTGATATGCTCAACGGTACTAAAAATTTTGAAAGACAATAAATTTCACCCGTACAGGATAAAACTTGCCCATGAGCTAATGAAGACGATTTTAATAGGAGGTTGGAGTTTTACGAATTAATGTCCCGTTATTTAATATTTGTTTATCAGATGAGTGTTCGTTCTATTTACATGGTGCTGTAAATAGACATAATTGTCGATATTAAAGTGACTCGAATCCACATTTGTTTCAAAAGGTACACTTGCAATATCTTGAAAAAAATAAATGTGTGGGCCGGCATTTTTTGAATTTATATTGTAGGACCTTTCTTTATTACTGGCAACTGAACGGGCGAGACGTACTTGGATATGTTAGACAAATACAATAGAGCAACAAATTACCGAAATATTAGAAAATGACGTTAATTATAATAAAAATGATATTCATTTCCAACTAGATGGTGCACCACAGCACTGTATGGCTCCAGCACGGCAGTCTTTGGACAACCATTTCCCGAATCATTGGATCGGCAGACGGGGGCCCATTAAGTGGCCGCCGAGATCTCCGGACTTAAATCCTTTAAACTACTTTCTTTGGGGGCATTGAACGTTTTTAGTACAAAGCCAGATTCTATTCAATATTTTCGGGAGCGAATTACTGCTGAATGATGACAAATAACCCCAGGTATGCTCGAAAATGTGAGGAATAGAATCGAACAAAATCTTTATTATTACATGGAGGTAAATGGACACCACTACCACACTGTCATACCTCTTTATAGCCAATTAATTTTTACTTTTACTTTTTTTGCCTTTAACTATAAGTTGCTTTTTTTAATACTCGTAAAGTTGTTTCTTATTTTAAAGTAAAGTCTTCTTACTATTAAAACTATTTGATTACTATTTTTACGATAGGCTTTCTTATTATCACTTTTTCTAGAATTATATTATAAACTCAAATAGCTTCACATAGATTGAGGATTGGTATAAACTTTATTTACAAAAGTTACTAAGAGCTTTATGGGGAATCTAAAAATTAAAAGTGTTTTCATTGAAAAATCCAAGGTATAACGAAATATCTTGTTTTTGGAACACCCTGTAGTGTACAGCCATAGATGAAAAGACGTCCCCCTAGAAATCAAAATTGACGTGTCCGAGCGTTTTTCCCAAAATATACCAGGAGAGTCAAAAATAAGAGGGCGACCATTTCATTGGGCCACCCTGTATGTTAGACCTCTGTAGAAAATATACTTAAAACTCGTAAGAATCACCTTAACAAAATTTGGATGGTATGGGAATTAGCAGAATTCGATCCCGACAGAAGATTTCAGTTTTGTGCAGCAATAATGGATCTCCTTGACATCTACAGCCAAAAACGTGTCCCACATTTGGCAGTTCGGTTTCTAAACGCTTTAAACCCCACTAGTTTTTTCCTGTGGAGTTACCCTAAAAGTAAGGTTTATATAAAAAAACCCGAAAATATTGATATTCTGAAAAATCGTATAAGCCGTGATTGTGCACCTATTATGCAAAAAACTATTCAGAACTTAGAAACTAATTCTATTCTCGGTTAAGTTGCTGCCAGCAACTCATTGGAAAAAATCTTCAACACCTTTTAAAATAAGTTTAATTAGTTTTAATAAAGAATTTTTTAATTTTAATGAAATTTTAATTTGCCTGTGAAAATAGTTTGGAATGAAAACTTAAAACCTGACAGTAATATGCATGTTCAGGTACACTTTAGGAAAATAAAATAAAAAAAGTAAGGTTGGTATTTAAAAAAATAAAGTTGACCACCAGAACGACGTTTTGACTAACACCACATACTTACACTTGGGCTTAAAAAATGAGCCTGAAAAAATACTAACCACAACTAAACAGAACTAACCAGAACTTACCTGAATTAGGCGGAACTAACTAAAACAAATCAGAAGGAAACAGAAGTAACCACCACTAATCACAACTAACCACAACTAACCAAAACTAACCAGAACTTACCTGAATTAGGCAGAACTAGCTTAAACAAGACAGAAGGAAACAGAACTAACCACAACTAAGCACAATTAACCACAACTAACCACAACTAAGTACAACTATCCGCAACTAACTAGAACTTACCTGAATTAGGCAGAAATATTCAAAAGAAACCAGAGGAAAACAGAACTAACCACAAATAACCAAAACTAATCACAACTAATTAGAACTAACCACAACTTACCACAAATAACCAAATGTAACCACAGCCAAGCACAACTAACCACAAATAATTAAAAACTAACCAGAATCAATCACAACTTACCACAACTAAACACAACAAACCACCACTAACCACAACTAACCTTAACTAACCACAAGTAACCAAAACTTACCTGAATTATACAAAGCTAGCTAAAACAAACCAAAAGGAAACAAAACTAACCACAACCAACTACAAATAACTACAACTAACCACAACTTACCTGAATTTGATAGAAAATGGCCGATTACAGCACTGGATTCTAAGTATAAAATTTATAATAAACCGCTTTTCCTTTTTTAATATAGTTTATGGCAGGTAAGATACGGGCGGTGCCAAAAATGTAAAATTTTTAGTTTTACCCTGTATCTCTAAAACTAAGAAAGCCATAAAACTTTTGTATAACGCATTTTTTTATTTGCCAAAAAATAGGATGATATTTTGAAACCGCAGCTCTCTGTCTTCACTAATCTGTGAGATAACCTGCAAAACCCACAAAATCTAAACCACCTGTAAACAAGTACTTACAGTTATTACAACCTCTAGACACTGTCAAGATTAAAAAATACAAATTTAAAAAAAAATTATATATAAGACATACTATTTACAAGGAAAAAATTTATATTCTCTTTTTAAATAGGTCTGAATACATTTACTCTGTTCTTATTTTAAAAATTCTTTATTTGGTTAAATTTAATGCACGAAGATATGATTTTACTAAATAAATTAAAACTACGGTTCAGCAAAACCATTATATAAAACAAAGCCATTATACGCGTATTAAAATCGAGGACTGGAAGTTGCAACTTCCGGACGAACAGGTTGCTCTGGATTTCAGGTTTAGAGGCAGACCTTCACTTTCTCTTGCTCAGTAATGGCCTAGATTTCTATTTTTAACCCAGTTCGATCGTTATATCTGCGTCAATGACGGACGCGCTGTTAGGGGTCGCATTTGTAAGGATCAAATATATGTCACACAACATTGACTTTCTTTAAAATGAGTTTAAGATAATAACACAATAGCAAATAGAAAGACAGAAAGAATTGATTAAAATTAAAAATCATGTAAATATAAGTATTTAAAATAGTTTTAAACCTAAATTTATTTTGTATTATATTTGCTAATATTTTTAATATAGAATATAGGGTTTATTAGTAACACAACATAGAAAAAATGTATGCTACAAATTTTTATACCAAAACTATTTAGTAGGACTATATGCGAAAGGCCTGCGATTTTGTTAAAGTACCAATGGATTTGTGTTAATTTTGGTATTCAACAAGTTTAATACTGATAGCAAGAATAATAGCAATTATTAATAATAAGAAAATTTTAAATTAAGTATTTAAAGTACTTTTAAACTTAAACTTATTTTGTATTATATTTGCCAATATTTTTAATATAGAATATAGGGTTTTTTTAGTAACACAACATAGAAAAAAATGTAGGTTATATTTTTTTTACCAAAACTATTTAGTAGGACTATATGACTGATAGCAATAAATAATATTAAGAAAATTTTAAATTTTTAAGATATATAATTTTATACCAAAATAATTACTTTTTTAATGGTAAAAAATTAAACACAATAACTTTTAAAATTAAGGCTTTTTAAGGCTTTAAAATTTTCTGCAGCAAATAATTCATATGCGCACGCCCATTTTCTGACATTTAAAAACTATGACAACTCTTGTTTATGTATTTTTACATTTAAAAGGTTTTCTGTGCTAATTTTTCCTGCAACGTTTTTCTTGCAAGAATTTTTTCAAACAAATTTACAGTGTAAAATTTATTCCTGCTTTTTTTCGTCAATCAGGAATACCAACATACTAAAATGACTTATTTCTAAACAAGACATAAGTATTTTAAAAATTCTAGCATGCCATAGAAAAGCTATGGAATCAAAACTATTTAAATTTAAACCTAGCACGTCTTATAATTAACTGAGCATGGATTGACCAAAACTAACAATTTGTTCAAATAGTTTAAATAAATCAATCATATTAGATTTTTCAAGCCAGCCAGTGCTTAAAAAATCCCCAAAGAGCTCTCAAATGCGTGTATTACTTTTCACTGAAGCAAGAGAATGTACTGTATCTGTAGTGTTGACAGAGTTAGAAAAAATAAACAAAAATGATTCTAATAACGTGATTGATTAAAGCAAAGTCAAAAGAGAAAGGAGAAACTAAAAAAATTGGGTAAATGGTACAGTAGTTGGCACTACAGTTGGCACGTTTCACTATTGCGCTTACCAAATGAAGAAGAACCGGCCTAGGATATATTTATTGCTTTAAATTTATACGTTACAGTCCTGGACATTCAGTACAAATAATGTTTTTACTGTCAGATGTCAAATTAATATATGCGAGGCAGTTTTTGACCTTGCATTTGCAGTCTAGTGTTTTGGCTAAATTTTTCTCGAAAGTTTTGTCGAAGCTTTGATGGCTAATTGAAGATTCCACAAAAAAATATATGTAAGTATAGATTTCCAGATATAATTCTTATAACTTAACGTAAATATTTGCTATTTAAAATATTATTTATTTTTTATTTATAACCTTACTATTAATAGTACCAACCAGTGAATCCTTAAATTGGGATTAAAACAATGGTTGGTATAGGAGTGCTAAGAACAGCATTATATTGCAATTGTAGCTTTACACAATGGTTGGCACTTATATTATTTTGAGCCGCTTAAACTGATGCCAGGAGCGTAATTAGGTTTAAACTTAAATTTTAATAATTTTCGGTTCCAAATTTTTTCAAATCCGCTGTTTGGCAGGTAATAAAAATACTGTTTTTTTTATGGTAATTTAAATATAACACACCAAGATTGCAACATCGAAAAGACCTCAACCTATTTTCCTGATTTTTTTAAAATATTTTGTTTGAATTTTTTTATATTTATCAACAGTTTTTACAGTGGTGCGGCGCTGCTCTGGCTGGTTCTTAAATGGTCGATATAATATGGTGGTTTTATGGACCCTCTTCAATAAGACCATCGTTCAAATCAGAAACTTTATACGATTGTGGTAGCTAAAGTATTGGTTTTCTTTATCAGGAACATGCAAAGGGAAAAAAAAGATAGCAGATGCAGTGGAAGCTGTAAAAAATGGAATGGCGAAAAATGCAGCGGCAAAAAGATTTGGAGTTCCCCGAGCATCAATACAGTATCGTCTTAGTGACAAATTTAAGTCTCCTGGTTATAAACCTTCAACAGACTTTACTAGGGAAGAAAAAGAAACCCTTAAAAAGTAAAATTTGATTTTTTAGTTAAGTATTTTGTTTACAAGGTGTTATTTTTAGGTGGATTTGAGTGCCATCGAAAAGGATTTTCACGCCGAGCGGATGACATCTAACATTCGGTGCAAAAACTGAATATCAAAAGCAAAAGAAAAACACAATTTAAGGATGGAAGGCCGGAAAAGGGGTGGTACAAAGCATTTTTAAGTAGAGAGCAAATATACAGAATGTATCCCCCCACTCCTTCCCATGCACCCCCACTCCTCCTTCCCGCGCAACCGCCCTTAAGCCCCGCCCCTTGACCTTGACCTTGACCTTGAATGGCCACGTGCAATACGTCATATAACCTTGAATGGCCAGATGCTGCACCCCCCACCCCTTTCCCCAAGCCCCGCCCCTTGACCTTGATTTTTTTTGCCTTTTGGCGACCTTGACCTTGACTATTGATGGTGGGGTTGTATGGTTTGTAAAAAGCAATTTTGTTAGTGAATGACATAATCAACAACACATCTGTTTGGTGCATCTGCTGCTGCTATTGTTGTAGTTACTATAGTTACTATTACATAAAACTGTGTCTGTTATTAAACGTGATTTTGAAAAATGTTTGTTTAAGGTATTATTTTTGGGTATTTAAAAAAAATATTTTAACTATGAACATTACTAAAGAAACTTTTTGAAAATATAAAATTATGATTAATAAAGAAGCTGACAATTTTAACGCAAAAGTTAGTTGAAATTCCGGGGGTTCCATATGTTATAAAGAAAATTGTTCCTATGAATACACAATTTGGGAAAACACCTTGCTACACTTTTTTATCGGGTTTAGTGAAACATTTGCCCCTATTTTTACCGAGTCGGGGTCTGAAATATGTCGAGCGATTTTGTTTTTAAATGAATGCTTCGGATGGTAAATATACATTAACCTATTTGGGAGAGTAACCGGTATTCCCCAAAATTATGTGAGTTCCCGGGATTATTAACTTTTGGGTGTTTAGAATAATTTTTATATAATTATGTAAATAATTTTTCTTCATTTAATGTTTATAGTTAAAAATTATTTAATATATCTAA
>JAHBCN010026970.1:0-10381 GCA_019359885.1 Listronotus oregonensis | reverse complement strand
TTTAAAAATTAGTAATTTGGATTTTATATCATCTGGTATAATATGGAAAGAATAGCCTTCTATTTAAATGGTCGATATTTTTGGGATTTTGTTTTTTTACCAAAAATCTTTGTTAATAAATAAAAACACGATTTTTTAAAATAAATTTCAAACATTGTATGATAGTTTCATGTACTTATCACCAATTTTGTGATAAAAGAAGGGCAAGATAGTGTAAATGAGTTTAATCTAATCCTAAGATTCTGGTTGTACATTAAAAAGTGAAAAATTTTTAACTGCTTTTTAAGCATATACTTTTCACTAATAAAAACATTCATGAGACAGAATAACAGTGGTTAAAAATGTTTAGTAACCTTTGGTACCTAGTATTCCATTGTAACAGTATCCGTTAAATATTATGTGTCTACAGTATTTTGAGCTTAAAAAGTTGATAATGTAAGATTAAGAAACCAAAAATCTAATTTCTTTTTAAACAAATACAGAAAAAGCAAAAAGGAACTTTAACATAGAATTGTACCTTTTTTTATTCAATTAAAGAGGGACCTGTATATATTAAAATTTGTCTGGTCTGCCCAGCAATTAATAATTTTGATCCTTTAAAAGAATGTACTAAATTATTAAGTAAAATAAAAGTACCTAAATATAAACCTTATTTCTTTTTAATAATCCACAGAAATACACAAACAATGAGGAAATCATCTAAAAGATAGTTAAAATTGCCTTACTTTTCTCAATGCGATTTTCTATGAAATTTTCTTTTCTATTATTCATAATTAATATATTATTATTTATTCGGTTAGCTAACGTTACGTCTCACAAGGAGCACCTAATTTAAATATAAGAAATACTTACCTAAAGTAAAAAATGCCGGGTATGTTACCCTTGGATTTGCAAGACAAACCATACAACCTCTAGTCATTTTGTTACGATATTACAAGTAACAAACAATAAACACAAAATTATAGTCACAATTTAATAAACACTAATCACTAAAATAAGAAAGTTTTTATCAATCCAAAAAACTTCTGCAACCACAAAATATAATCACACAAGCAAAACAATCGAAACTAATACGGCGAAAGGGCACAAACCACAACGAAAATGATGAGACGACGACTGTTGATTGTACAGCGCGGATATAGTTTCATACGCGCCTCGCGCTCTTTGCACCAAAAACGGTACTCCGGCTCTCATAAAAGTATAATGTGTTGCCTAACTACACACTGATTTATCAGTGTGTAAGTAGGCAACACATTAAATTATTTCGTGGAATTTTGTTATTGCGCAGAATCGGCGGGGCCAACTCTGACAGTTATTTTCATACTGGGCTGGACATTTTTTGATCGAATGGGCCATAGCATTGGGCTTCCATACACCTTTAAACTTCCTTGGGCCTCACACACTGGCGTAAATAGCAACAAACTTTTTCAGTAACCCCCGTAAAATTTATGCTCGTATATAGCCAACATTCCATCCGTTCGTAAACCATACTGGCCTTCTTTAACTACTTAAATTGAACTGAGACAACAACATAATCCCACGCTGCGTATCGCACGTGGTCTAATGAACTAACTTGAGTAGAATATTAAAAATTGTTAGTATCTCTCCCGCAGCGCAAATACTTAATGAAATCATTAAAATTGTCTTATTTTTATATTACTGATAGTTTGAAGGTACATTTCACAAGTATCTGTTGAGCAAAATTTTAAAGTCTTTTTCGTGTACGTACTTTTCGTAATTTCTACAGTTTTCGCGATTTAGTTTGAAGGAAACATGCAGAACCACATTAAAAACAGGGTAAGTTTATTATTTCTTGAATAAAAGCTGATTTTTTTATTTTGTTTTCAATGATTTGCGATAAAAATTATATAAACATTTTAGTAGAGGCTTTCGGATTTTTAAAATGTTTATGTGAGAAGTGAACAAGGAAGTTTAAAGGTGTATGGAATCCCAATACTGTAGAACAAAATTGTCCAGGCGTGCAGGGCAGCGGGAATAGGGGGGTTGGCCCCGCGGAATTTGCGCAATGAATAGTAGGTCAGGGCCGGATTTCCATAATTCTTTGTTACCATCAAAAAATTGACATCATCAAATGTCAAATTCCAACATTCACTGTTTTTTTTATTTTTTGCACAAAATTGTTGGTTATTAAAGGATACTACTATAGAATATTTAAAATTATTGTGTAATATTGGATTTTATATCATCTGATATAATATGGAAAGAATAATGGCGCCACTTTACGCCTTCTATTTAAATGGTCGATATTTTTGGAAGTTTTGTATTTTTACCAAAAATCTTTGTAAATAAATAAAAACACGATTTTTAAAAATAAATTTCAAACATTGTATGATAGTTTCATGTACTTATCACCAATTTTGTGATAAAAAAAGGGCAAGATAGTGTAAATAAGTTTAATCTAATCCTAAGATTGTGGTTGTACATTAAAAAGTGAAAATTTTTATAACTGCTTTTTAGGCATATACTTTTCACTAATAACAAACATTCATGAGACAGAATAACAGTGATTAAAAATGTTTAGTAACCTTTGGTACCTAGGTATCCATTGTAACAGTAACCGTTAAATATTATGTGTCTACAGTATGTCGAGCTTAAAAAGTTGATAATGTAAGTTTAAGAAACCAAAAATCTAATTTCTTTTAAACAAATACAGAAAAAGCAAAAAGGAACTTTAACATAAAATTGTACTTTCTTTTATTCAATTAGAAGGACCTGTATAAATTAAAATTTGCCTGGTCTGCCCAGTAATTAATAATTTTGATCCTTTAAAAGAATGTACTAAATTATTAAATGAAATAAAAGTACCTAAATGTAAACCTTATTTCTTTTAATAATCCACAGAAATACACAAACATTGTGGAAATCATCTAAAAGATAGTTAAGATTGCCTTACTTTTCTCACTGCTATTTTCTATGAAATTTTCATTTTCTATTATTCATAATTGATATATTATTATTTATTCGGTTACCTAACGTTACGCCTCATAAGAAGCACCTTATTTAAATATAAGAAATACTTACCTAAAGTAAAAAATGCCGGATATGTTACCCTTAGATTTGCAAGACAAAACCATACAACGTCTAGTCATTTTGTTACGATATTATAAGTAACAAACAATAAACAAATAAACACAAAATTATAGTCACAATTTAATAAACACTAATCACTAAAATAACAAGGTTTTTATCAAACTTTATTTGTTAGATTTTAGGTTAGGTTAGGTTGTATAGATTTTACCAAAAAACTTCTGCAACCACAAAATATAATCACACAAAGCAAAACAATCGAAACTAATACGGCTCTCATAAAAGTATAATGTGTTGCCTAACTACACACTGATTTATCAGTGTCTAAGTAGGCAACACATTAAATTATTTCGTGGAATTTCGTTATTGCGCAAAATCGGCAGGGCCAACTCTGACAGTTATTTTCATACTGGGCTGGACATTTTTTGATCGAATGGGCCATAGCATTGGGCTTCCATACACCTTTAAACTTCCTTGGGAAAACCCTGTACTATGTATCAAGAAGAATTTTTCAGTGTACCACTTTTTTTTTATTAGCCAAAATAGGCAGGTTAAATTCTGTACGAACGCCACTGGTGGAAATAAAAAAAGTGGTACACTAAAAAATGCTTTTTGATACATAGTACACTTATGCCAAATTTCATTAAAATATCTAAAGTGGTATTACAGATATTAATAATAAATGATTTATTTTGAAAAATTTTACCACCCTGTATCTCAAAAGTTAAGACGTTTAGGACATACGTTCATATGAAGATTTCTTCTTAAAATGGACCTAAAAATTGCCTTCTTAAATATTGACGTACAATTAGAAAACACACTGTATAATGTAAAAAAAATACCAAACATGATATTTTATTTCTCGTAAACAGTTGATTTAATCGATGTCAATCAAGAATACCTTTTTTTAGTTTAAGGTTAAAGCTATCCAAAAATAGTATTGGTGAGCCTTTATCATACCGGGTGTTTAAAAAATTGCTGTTATTGTGTTAGAGCTAGTCCGTCCCTGGCAAACCAAATAAGCCAAATATGATTTATTGGGTTTATTTTAAGAAGACTTATCTAGTAGCCATCATATTAAAAAATATTAAATTACGCCTAGTATTTTAAAAGTTATTTTAAGAAACGGTGTCCAGGGTCGTCCGTTATGTACCTGTATCTCCGTAGGGGAGGGTCATAGGAAAAAAGTTTATGGGAACTTGTCATCACACATATTCTGGGACACCCTGTATACCATATAACGTTTTGTTTTCGAGATATCCATGATCAAACTTGAAAATCAAACTATAACCCCATTTTCACCATATATCCCCCTTCTTTTTGCAGACAACTCTTGATTTTAACACTAAATTTGCACTCAGTATTTTAACACCTTTTAAAAACGTGTTTTGATACCTATTTTACACCTTTTTTTCATTAAATTGCAAAAGTTTTAGTTTTCAACGCGGCGGCCATGTTTGCTGAAAAAATCCCTTGTGTATATGTGGTTGCGGCGTTTGAAAGTGAAGCTTTGCTATTAAATGGAAAAAAGGCGTAAAATAAATATTAAACCAAGTTGTTAAAAGAAGTTTATAAATATGCCGATTTAGTGTAAAATTCAAGAATTGTGTGCAAAAAAGGGGAGTAATAGTTACAGTGGAAATTGGGTTAACTTTAAGCTGAATGGACTCAACGTTACGACTAAAAATTCTTTCGGATTCGGAATCAGCACCCCAAAAAATCCTCCTATAGCAAAATTGACCAAAATCGACGTTGCGCAACTTCGAGACAATTACCGAAAATTTTCATTTTGTAATGGGTGGGTCCCTTTTTAGATAAAAAAAATGAAAATCCTAAAGCCACTACTGGTAGAAATTAGTTTTGAATAATACTAATTTGGAAACATATGAGTTGTTTCATTTTTCGCTAAAATTGCTTCATAGATATTGAGAAGATGTTTTCTTTATCTTTGTTTATTTTATATTTATCTGTATTTTTATTATTTCACTATAAGTTATCGGCAAGCAAATAATAAACACATTTATTATTTCAGATGGACACGGATGGGTATGTCGTTATCGAGGATTTCTTAACACCGCAGGAAGTCGAAGAATTAAAACTGGAGGCTTCAAACTTAATAAAAACAATGCCAGATCAGTCGAAAAGAACTATATTTAGTACTAAAGATTCGGAAAATCAACAGGTAAACGACGCGACGGCCTCCGGACTCTCCAGATTTATATCTGTTGTAATTATGAACTAAGACCTAGAAAATGTGTTGTTGTCGAGGTCAATGCTGTTGATCTTAAAGCAGCAATTTTAATTAATATTCAGAAAGATTATTACATTGGTTTTTTTCTTTGCTTCTTGGTTCTTTTTTAATTGTATTAGGCACAAGAAAGTTTAAAGGTGTATGGAAGGCCAATGCTGTAGAACAAAGTTGTCCAGGCGTGCAGGGCAGCGGGAATAGGGGAATCGGCCCCGCGGAGTTTGCCCAATGAATCGTAGGTCAGGTCCGGACTTCCAAAACTCTTTGTTTCCATGTATAAAGTTGACATAATCAAATGTCAAATTCAGACTAACTATACGTTCACTGTCTTTTTTTAATTTTGCACAACGTTGGTTAATAAACGAAACTATTATAGAATATTTAAAATTATTGTGTATTATTGGATTTTATACAGGGATGCGCAAAAGTCCGGAATAAAATTAATATCTTTTTAACCAGTAACTTAGGAAAAAAACGCCGAAACACGTCAATTGATTTTAAATTGTACGCATTTTTTGGCAATAAAATGAAATATTTTTTTCAACCCCTTAGCTGCAACCCTCCCCAACTTTTTTTTTTCAAATGCAAACCTATGTCGTGTATGGGCTCAAAGTAAAAAATGGAATCTGACCATACCCTTTCTTTTTTTAAACTTATGTGGTTACTAGGAAATGAGAAAAACTCTTTTAAAAACAAAAAGTTAGAAATACCTACAGTGCTATCTACGGTGAATTAACGTAACAGATGCTGAAAATGCCCTCCACCCCACTTGGCAGGCTCTAGGCGATGGTAAAACCCGTCTAGGGAAATTTCCCGAATGGCCTCAGCCGGTATGTTATGTGATTCCACTCTAATTCTGTTTTTAGATCTTCAATATTAGCCGGCTCTATTTTGATAAACCTTGTCTTTCAGATATCCCCAAAAATAATAATCTAATGGCGTTAAGTCTGGGGATCGTGGCGGCCATTCAATTGTACCACGTCGTCCAATCCAGCGTCCTGCAAATATTTCATCGAGATATTCTCTGACGTTAATCCAAAATGTGGGGGAGCGCCGTCCTGTTGGAACCAAAGTGTTTCAGTAGATATCTGACTTTCATTGGAAACATAACGTTTAAACAGCACTAATTCAAAGCGTAAAGTCTAAGTAGCTTGCAGCTGTAAGGTTTCTCTCAAAAAGTATGGCCAATATTCTGTTGTTGATGATGCCTGCCCATACATTTACTTTCTGAGGACGCTGCGTATGAGCTTCGCATATCCAGTGTGGGTTTTCCTGACTCCAGAATCGATAATTGTGCCTGTTAACTACTCCATTTAAATAAAAAGTAGATTCGTTCGAAAAGAGTTCATGTTCAGTGGAAACCCATTATTCTCGTCACATCGCCTCATTATTTCTTCACAAAATTGCAAACGCCTGTCATAGTCATCTTCCAAGAGCTCTTGGACAAGATATACCTTATATGGGTGGTATTTTTCTGTTTTCAAAAACCTCCCAATCGTACGTCTAGACGCAGGATTGTTTTGGGCTAATGAAACCGTTGACAAATGTCCAATGTCCAATTTTTGATCTTCGTCTAAAACATGTGGCCGGCCACTTCTGGGCAAGTCCTTCACTGTACCATGTTCTTCAAATTTGTGTAAGATCTTACTCACAGTAGCCTGGGAAATGTGATTTTCCGGATAATTTGCATTAAATAGTACACATTCACTTTGACTCCGCATTCTATCCCACATCCCAACAATATCAAGACTTCGATACCTGCCTCCTGACAATACCATTTTTGTTTGGCAAATAAAAAAAACACTTTGAATACACAATTAATAAACTAAACATATTTAATTTACCGAAATGCCACATTTTAAAACTATCAAAAAAAATGTTTCTTATCAGGGCATTAAATTTGGTCAAACAACTTTTCTCTTTTTGAATCACTGTAACAATTCTTGGGATTATAACTATTTTATGTGTAATTTTTTCTGAAAAAATATTCTTTTCATTGCTAACCACATAAGTTTAAAAAAAAAAGAAAGGGTATGGTCAGATTCCATTTAATTAATGAGAGAACGACACACCGCGGGTATAGTGTTTCATAAACACCGCACCGTCGCACACGAAAACGGGAGTCCGGCTCTGTCAAAAGATAATGTGTTGCCTACCTACAAACTATACTTCAAGTCCAAAATTTCTGTCAATGACGCATCGCTCGCTTTTAGAGCGCCCCGGGTTGTTTGGGGTCAGGGGAATCAATTCCAGTGGCGTATGCATTTTAGAAAATAAAAGATAAAATTTCGTCAAAACATGAAAATATTTTTACAAGCAAAAGTTATTTTCTCACATTTTTATCACCTTTTTGGAAAAAACCTTATTATTTTTTGGGATTATTCGGATTAATGAAAAATGTATTTTTTGCTTAATTTTACCCTCCTTTTTGGGGCATAGAAACACAAAATTTGGATTTTTTTCATTTTTCCTTTTCCAAAAAAAAAAAACATTTTTTTCTTAATTTAAACCCTTTTCTGATTTTTTTTTGCTACATGAAAAAAAAAATAAAATTTTAGTCAAATAAAATTAAAAAGATTAAAAGAACGATAGACAATCCAAATTACACCGACTTCCAATTTACCACCATCTTACAATCTCAATTTAAATTGATATTCCCCCATTCTTCATCAAAAAAATCCATTATTAAGGAACCGAAAGCTTGAGATCATCGGCTTGATAATATTTTTGATCAAACATTGGGGTCGACGGGGGTTCGCTACCTTTAAAAATGTCATAAAGAAAAAAATTACAACCTGGTAACAGGTCAACATTTTTAAATTTCGGGAATTCGGACGTAAACGTTTTTCCTACTTTTTATTGAAAATTAAGGTTTTTTCCTTACTTTTTAAGTGTTTTTTTTTTTTTAAAATTAACATAGTATGAGTTTTTTTTAAAATGTTTTCGTGCAAATGACAGAATTTAAAAGGGAAAATGTCGTAAAATGGAATTAAACAATTCAATTATTATTATTTTTTTAAAAACTATAAGGGAAAAAAAACAGCCTCTGATTCATTTTTAAAAATCGAAAAGTAAAAAATGTGCAAAAAATAGCGAAAAAAAAGCATTTTCCAGTTCCGCCCTAATTACTAATATTGATTTTTTTGCCTTTTAAAACTCTGAATACCGTACGCGAATTCTTTTGTTAAAGTTGCACATATCTCTCACATCCAAAATGGTTAGTTCTGGATTTTTTCCCAATCCCCTGGTAAACATTTTTTAAACCCAATTCGTTCTTTTAACGTTAACTGAGTTTTTTATAGGCGGATAACTGGTTGGTTAATATTCATAGTTTACAGAATTAAAAGCACTTAACAACACTAAATCTTTTTATACAATTATATGCACTAAATAAGATAAACTATTATAAAATTGGCACAAAAAAATATTCATTAAAATTTTTAGAAATTTATAATATTTAGAATACCCTGTATAGCAATTAAAATTTTAAAATTACAAAATCTGTCCAAATTTAATAATACCCAAATAAAATCATCGAAAAGCAGAAAACCCTGTCGATACGCTTATTTTCAAGTCTCTTCAAGTTGTAAACTAAGAATGTGTGTTGCCACCCTTTATTGTCTTCCCGATAACAATGATTTCAAACATATTGGCGTTATTTTAATGCGATGGCTGGCTGGTGATTTATTCTTGCGAATTATGACAACTGGGGATGAAACTTTTGGCCGGTTCACTGTTATTTGAGCGGAAAAGTATATCATGGCTTAAAAATAATTTACTGGTTGATTTTTTTTTCAGCCGCTTCGTCGGTTGGGTGGCCGGTATTAAATGAGTCACTGACGAAATTTTGGACTTTAGGTTTTGTTTGGTAGGCATCACATTACAATATTTTGAAAATTTTGTTATTGCGCAGGATCGAGGAGCCTCTCATGACAGTTATTTTCATAGAGGGCCGGACACCTTTTGATCGAATACTCCATAGTATTGTGCTTCCATAAACCTTCAAACTTCCTTGATTAGGCATCCCAAAATTACAGAACTAATAATAACATAACCATAAATTGATGGGGCAAGATATTTCTGGGAATAGACAAAATAAATCTAACCCTTAAAAACTATAAACAAACAAAAAATAGATGACGATTCTATGCGGTATTTTTTTTTCAGAATCGAGACACCTACTTCCTGGAAAGCGCAGATAAAATTAGCTACTTCTACGAAGCGGGCGCACTAGATCCAGAAGGAAAACTTTTAGTAGACCCAAGTGTATCTCTGAACAAAATAGGACATGCTTTACACGAACTGAATCCCGTATTCAGAAAAATCAGTCTCAGTGAAAAGGTTAAGGAAAGCGCGTTTCAACTTGGATTTGAAGATCCCGCTATAGCGCAAAGCATGTATATCTTTAAAAATCCAGGAATCGGAAGTGAAGGTAGGAATGAATCACATTAACCTTATAGATATGGATTGTAGAGATCACCCTCTCTTTTGGCTGTTTTGCTCAAAAAGTGGCCCCAGAATAGCATTCACTAGGAGGCGCTAGTGTAGCTCAGAAGAACCAATGACCTTGACTGCAATATATAAAGTGAAGTTTAAAAACGGCCACAACGCCATTTTAATTTACTGCAATTCGGGGGCCATTTTTTGTAACACAAAGATGGTGATCCTTACCTTTAGAATCCATTAGAATAAGTTTATCTTTTTTAGTGGTGGCTCATCAAGATGGCTGGTACCTCCACACGGATCCGATGAAAGTGATAGGATATTGGTTCGCTCTGGAGGACGCGACAATCGAAAACGGCTGTTTATGGTTCGCCAAAGGTTCCCATAAAAGCGGGGTTCATCGGAGGTACATTAGAAATCCAGACAAAACGTCCGAAGAGCTTCTAGTGTACAATGCGCCCGCGCCAGTTTACAAAAAAGTAGTTTTACGCCTGTTCCTGTACCCAAAGGTACCTTACAGTTTTCTATTATTAATATGCAGGTTATAGAGGTAAAGGAGCACCATCTCTTATGGCTGTTTTGCTCAAAAAGTGGCCCCAGAATAGCACTAAATAGAAACGCTGGTGTAAAATGAACCAATGA
>JAHBCN010026969.1:0-10367 GCA_019359885.1 Listronotus oregonensis | reverse complement strand
AATCTAAATTTAACCGATTTTAGGGTGCCTTTCACTCAAGGAAATATTAAAAACTAAACAAATTTAAAAAAAAACTATTACAGCAGAAGCCTAGATTTAAGTGTTGGCTTTCATATAGTTTTGGAAAATTATCGATAACTTATACCGTTTTTGAGAAAAACATTATGCCCCGAACCCCAAATTGGATCCAATTTTCGCGGCGCGAATGGACTCTTAAAAACCCTTATTTCCTGAATCTGAGGCAGAGGTTTATAAATGCCAAAATCCACCATTGTACTTGTAAAACTTCCCGTAAAATTACAATAATAGGACCCATTTATAAGTGGCTTAAGATTATCCTAAGAATCATATTTAAAAACCCTATAAAGATAAACTTTTGGAATACAGTTCAAAAAAATGTCCCATTTAAAGGTGGTTTTACATGTCAGAAATATCATATTTAAATTTAAAGAATAATAACTAAAAAATAATTTAGCCAAGAGTTAGTTAAAAACTGTTGGTCCTATGAGCCTTATTTTTATAATCAAAATCTCAATCCTGTAATTTAGGTCAAATCAAAAAGCTGAAATGATGAGAAAGCATAGTGCTGATTTACAACATATTCCATGTTTTTTTTCTGATTAAAATTACCTTGAAAATATGTTTTTTCTACGTCCACGGGTTGCTGAAAAATGCAGCAAAATAAAAAATATATGGAAATGCGTATAATAAATTGATGTATGTATTGAAAACATTGAAAACGAATTACTAATTATCTACGGCAAAATAAACTCTCTAATCGCTTCATTTGGCCTAGAAACTACTGGATTTGTATAAAGTTTTAATGGCTTGCAAATTAGTAGTACACCGAGTTGTCAAAACTAAAAACTGTAAGTTCAAAAAATGGCTAAAATTAAATTTTCATACATATAAAGTCTGAAACAGGAATTGGAAAATACAGGGTGTCCCAAAAGGTATGGTCCAAAGTTTGGGATCATGTAGATTGAATCAAAATAAGGTAACAACTTCATATAACTTTTTGCTCTAGGCCCCTTCTTTACCGAGCTATTAGCTCTTAAAGGTAACAATTGAAAATCGATTTTTTATTAATAACTTTTAAACGTCTTGTACGATCTGGATTTTTTTTTTTGTTGATTAATTTAGCTAATAACTGTCTTGCAATAACTGCTATAAACATGCCCCGAAACCATCAAAGATACCAGGTCCGGACTTAAATTTGAAAAAACTTCAAAATTTTTAGGTTGCCATATTTAACATTTTGACCTTACTGGTAGATTCCCCTGAGTTTTTATAGAAAAAAGGTATACTTTATCTATATTGATTGATGAGCGGTATTGGGGCACTCAATAAGGTGTACTTAAGGACTCCCTATGAATCTTATGTCAAGATCTACTAATAAAAGTCAATTTTCAGCTGAAAATTTTAAATAAAAGCGAAAGTGGCCGTCTTGATCTTATTTGAAGATTTATTAGAAAGAAATATGTTTCATTGCGCTGCAATAAGGAATAATCCTAACATGTTGTTTCAGGTTTAAAGAGCATGTCTTAGTAAATTAAGAAAATGTGTAGCTGTACAGGGTGCTCACTTTGAACACATACCTTAGTTAAATTTACGCATAGCAGTTTTTTTGTTATTCTACTAATAATCATGAAGTTTCTACTTTGCTGTATGGTTTTATTATTTTTGTTTTTTTTTGTTAAACTAAATTAAGTTTTTTTTAACTTTTAATTTATAATTTTTAACTGAAAATTGACTTCTCGTAGTAGATTTTGACATAAGATTCATAGGGAGTTCTTAAGTACACCTTATTGAGAGCCCCAGGGTATATCTTACCGAGAGGCCTCGAGTATACCTTAATGATTTAAAATGCGTTTTACGCGAAAACCGCTCGTCCAATCAATAAAGATAAAGTATACCTTTTTTCCATAGAAAACTTAGGGGAATCTACCAGTAAGGTCAAAATGTTAAATATGGCAACACTGCAAAAATGTTGAAGTTTTTTACAAATTTGATAGTCCGGACCTGGTATCTTTGATGGTTTCGGGGCATGTTTATAGCAGTTAATGCAAGACAGTTATAAGCTAGAATTAATCAACAAACAAAAATCCAGATCGTACAAGCCGTTTAAAAGTTATTAATAAAACTCGATTTTCAATTGTTACCTTTAAGAGCTAATAGCTCGGTAAAGAAGGGGCCTAGAGCAAAAAGTTATATGAAGTTGTTACCTTATTTTGATCAAATCTACATGATCCCAAACTTTGAACCATACCTTTTGGGACACCCTGTATACATATAAAACATATAGTTCATTTTTCAGTCACTACCATGTTGTCTAAAAGGTGCAATAAAATGCAATATCTGCATGTTTTTGGTACCAAGACAACGTTCTCAAAACCCGGCACCCATGGTACCTAATACTTAGGTTTCATTTAAGCCTCCGTCAGCTGCCATAGATTCAAAAATAAAAAGTTGTAATCTACGCTTTTCAATACAGCAATAAAATAGGTATGTATGTATAGTATTTTTATGGTTTATTTTGTTTTTTAGGAACATCTTTTCAAGCTTTTTGTTATATTATTGCGAGGGAAGATAAGCTCTTCATAATATTATATAATAGTGTATTTTAAAAAAAATATATCTACATTCTGGAAAAAAGCCATAATCTAGTTTTTTTAATATGTACATATAGTATAGTTACAGGAACTGAAATAACCAGAAAAAAATTCCAGTAATATTTAGAATTTATCACTTCCCAGAATAATCAATGAAACTTCGGTTACAGGTATTTCAGATATTCTAAGAATGTTTTATGCTTGTAGCTTTGGGTGTTTAGGCAAAATATACAAATTTCCGCAAAGCGCAAATTGATAATTTCGAAATAATGAATCCAGAACCAGAATAATTAACGTTTAACCAAAAATATGTATAACTATTTAAATACACTAAAAATAAAACACAAAAACAGCTGATTAGTTTTATGCACGTGCCGAAAAGCCTTGAGTTAAAGCCAATGCCAATAATACCGGAAAATTAATTGGTTAGAGAGAGACAGTCGTACGCTGTGGTTTGTAAAATATTATTATTCGTTTTCTCAAGGTATTCGGTTTAACTGTTTTGGGTGCCTCGTAGATACACAGTAGCCCAAACATAAGAACTATAAAATAAAAGTTACAAATGGTATTGCTATAGTAATAATAAAGGCGGTTACTGATCGAGACCATTAAGTTTTATGATCTTTTTTCTTATTTAATTGTGGAAACCATAACTTTTGATTTTTTTCGGGGATTATTTTAATTTTAGGCAACTAGCTTGACAGGTACTTTAATAATTGTTATTTCAGTGAATAGGTTATAAATGGACTGAATGTTTTTTTGTGTGAATTTTTAGTTTCCTTTACCAAAATTTTGTTTTTTAATAAAAAAAACATGCATTGATAAGGGGTTTTAATGCATAATTTTGTAAACAATAATAAAACTTATAAACGATATACTTTAAAAATAGAAATTTTTGAAATAACTCTGTACAGCTTTATTTTTTTACAGGGTGTTTTAGATGCAATTACTTGCAATTCACACTAGTCAGTTTAATTTGAGATAGTATTAAATGTAAATCAAATTTATTAATTCAATTTAAAAAATGGTGATTATTAAATCATAAGATATCAAATATAAATAATACAATAATAAAAATATAAGTTTTTTAAATAAATGTTTTTTTATTTAAGATGCTAAAGCAGTCTTTCTCAAAGTGGGCGATAACGCCCCCTTGTGGGCGCTGGAAGCCTAGAGGGGGGGCGGTAAGGGACCCAGAAATATTGGGGGGCGCTGATGTGACTTTGGGGGGCGATGGGTGATTTGTAACTTTTGCTACTTTATATTTTAAACTTTACTGAATTTAAAATCCTTCACTACACAAAATATATTTATTAGTTCATATTCTTATCCTATTTTATTGTATAAATATAAAGTAAAAAAATATTAAATATTTAATATTTTTAATGGGTTTACAACGCTATTTATCTCTTAAGATATTTAGTAATAGGTATCAAACACTGAAAGATATTTGTGTCTTCAAGTGTCGCAGGTAATGTGCCCACCTCCGAAGACACGTATTAAAAATATGTATGTATTGTTGCGGCCGAACGGAGCACTTGCCGAACGCGAGATTTTTTTTATGTACCTAATCTAGTAAAAATAAAGAAAAAATAAAATTGAAATAAGAAGGCTCAATTATAATTCACGTTTGGCGCGAACAAATATTGTACGATTTATTTGTGCAATCCTGTATTTTAGTCCGTCAACGTTCGTCGGTCCGTGTTTGCGGAGTGCAGGTGCCCAAATACACAGGCGCGGCTCTCGACCGTCCGGCGACTGATGATGATGTGACTAGAGCCGACGTAGTGTCGTTGTGAACAATTTGTTCAAAAAGAAGGAATCAGTGCACCGATTCGAATAAATTAATTCCCTGTTTTCAATGGATTCAAATCGTTCTTGAGCCACTTGCTCGACCGCTCTGCGATGAATAACAAACCTAATTTGGATGATTCGTTTCGTTCATAAGGTCACTAAGTCAGAATCGGACTCGAAATCTAAGATTCGGTAATTCGTTATTTTATGACGGCAAATTGGTCGTTTTGGTGCTACGACCTGGCAAGTGGCGGGGGGTCGTTATATTTCGATTTTGCTCACATTCCAGAGGTGTACTAGGCAAACAATTTATGCGTATTGTCGGTTGAGTCAGTTTTGGTTATATACCTATTTGGCAATTAAAATAACTTTTTTTAATTTATTTTAACTATTCTTTTAAACAAAGACTTAATTTGGAGGTACATTTATAGGTTTTATTAAATAATTTTTAAAAGTTTTATTCCAAATATATTTTTTAAAATAATAATTATACCAAAATGAAATAAATGTAAATAATTTCTTTATTTAAGATAACTATCTTTTTTTGTGGAATTCAAAACCGACCGGGTCCGACCGGCATCATAATAAAGTGAATCGGTTGCAAATTAATCTTTTTCAAGTAAATAAATCAATTAATCGATTCAGTAAAAATATTCGAAATTCACACCTCTAGACGTGTCGTTCCCCGCATGCACACTCACTCGCTCGCCCTCCCGCCACTCCGCCCGCTACCCCGATACTCATATTGTAAAGTTGAATTATTATTGCTCAATGTTAATTATCGTCAATTTTGAATAAAAGATACTCTTAATATTGTAAAGTTGCATTAATAGTGCTCTCTCTGGTAAGAAAAGTGTCGTTTAAAATATAGGTTTAATTAAACTTCAGGCGAGACTAATATGTTATTGAGATTTTTAAGGTGCAAACAAAAATGGGGGGCGCTACAAAATAACTAATTTTCAAAGTGGGCGTTAAACGAAATAAGTTTGGGAACCTCTGTGCTAAAGGGTCAATTTTCTTTAAAATATAAATAATTTTACATGGTGGTAGGTAGGACATAATTAGAAACACTTGTGCTTTAAATCTTGTACAGGGCGTGTCAAAAAAGGAGCAAATTTTAATTTGTGATGAATTACTGTTTATAATACAAGTGACTTGAAAATAATGGCGCAATAAAATTTAGTATCTGGGTTGGGCATTAAAATTTTTATATTTAGTATTTAAGGGGGTAATTTTCAATATTTTTGTAATCGAAAACTATGAACTTAAAAAAAAAAAATTCAGATGAAGCTCATTTTTTGGTTAAGTGGATACGTAAATAGCAAAATTGCCGTTTCTAGTGTGAAAACAATCCACAACGAGATGCCGTTGCATCCCCTAAAGGTCACTGTATGGTGTCGTTTATGGCATTCTTGGCATTCTTTTTCCAAAATGTAGTTGGAGATTCCATTACAGTGAATGATGAACGATTTTGACAAATGTTGACAAATTTTTTATGGCCAAATTTGGATGCGCTTGATTTAAAAGATGTGGTTCCAGCAAGACGGCGCTACATGTCACACTGCTCATGAAACCGTCGGCATACTGCAAGAAAAGTTTGGTGAAAGGATATCTTCAATAAATGCATCTGTTGCCTGGCCACCAAAGAAGTTGTGATTTCACTCCTTTAGATTACTTTTTGTGGGGTTATTTAAAATCTAAGGTTTATGCAAACAGGCCACAAATCCTTGATGCTTTGAGATTGAACATTGAAAGCTGCATTCGTGAGATTACGCCAGATTTATTGCACAAAGTCTTCGAAAATTGGTTTCTTCGAATTCACTTGTATACACGAAGCCGAGGTGGAAATTTAAACAACGTGCTATTCAAAACATAAATGTTATCGATTGTACTTCAAGATAATATAAAAAGTGTGAGAAATCATTTCTACTTTATTTAATTTTAAAATCATATCGTTCTAGTTGGAAAACCCTTTACTAATTATACAATACTTATGAATAATTTATTAAAACATTTTTTACGTTATTGTTTACATATTTTAATTAATAAATGACTGTTTCCAAAACAAAATAAGTAGACTTCAGGACAAACCCCGTAAAAGTATGTTTCAATTTCGATGTCCTTAGCCCTTATAAGGTTTTTGTAACCTGTAATCCCTCTGCCATAGAATTTCGCTTTAATATTTGATAGATAACTTTCAAAAACATGAACTGAGTTATGAGAGACATAAAAAATAAACGATGCCGTGACTAGAAAACAAACGAAAATGAAATTTTAGGTTAAGGGGGGTGGGGAATTTGTTTTTTTACGTAGAATTAACAAAACAAGGCAAAAATGTCCATCATTTTGTAAAAAAAAATAATACAAAATATCATATTAAAAAATATATATTGAGGAGATAAAATCTGACCCAATGTGCCATATTTTCGCTTTCGCCACCACAGTTTTTTTTATGATTAAAAAATGGAAATGTAAAACAAGTTCATTTTTTACGAAATTATTAAAATAGAGAAAAAATTATTAAAAACTCACACACTAAAATTAAACTGGGTATATTAACCCTTAACTGGTGACCATACGTCTCACAGACTCCGCATGAGGTTTACGTGTCGGCATTCCCCAATAAAATTGTAGCCCGGCGCCGTTCCGTGTACCTTCAACCCTTCAAGTGTTCTTACAGATGCCTTAGAGAGAGATATCCTTCGACTCATTTTTCAGTTATTTATATCTCGGAGTCTAGTAGACGCAAGGTCACTATTAGTGTAATTAAAATATGGCTGGTTGCCGCCCGACTGTAAGTGGTTTAGACGATGATTTTGAGGAAGTTTGCAAAAATGGTATAATGAGGCGAACAGTGATATAAGTGATGATGGTGGAAGAAAAAAACCCGTATAGACAGTGATCATTTAACGGACAGTGAACAAGAAATTAGTAAAAAATGAAGTAGAACATGACCCCGGAAACGACATCTAGGGGGAAGACCAGGAAGAGGACGTCGATTCCGGTTATTATTACTATGGAAAAAATAGATTTAAGTGGAGAAAAAAAAGAGCCAACCAGAAACGTCCGTACGCCTAGTCATAATATAATTGTACTTCCATCATTGCATTCACATGTAGAAAAGTCAGAGAGTCCTGTTTATTATTTCAATAAAATGTTTTCGCCAGATATGTAAAATTTCTTGTTGTCAAGAGAACTAATGAAAGACTCGCAATTTTTCCCGGCCAAAATATAAAAAAAATGATAAGGAAAAATCCGAGTTAGCAGATACCGATGAAATAGAATTCAGAGCTTTTTTGGGACTGCTTCCATTTCTATTTACAAGTCAAATCATGAGGATGTACGAAGTCTTTTTGCTACGAACGGAAAGGGAAGACCCATATTTCGAGCAGTTATGTCACAGAAGCGTTTCCAGTCCTAATGGCTGCTCTAAGATTTGACGATGCCTGGACCGAGAACAAAGGGCAAAGGATAATCCTGTTGTGTTATCCAAGAATTTTTTGATATATTTGTCCGCAATTAAAAAAAACACCTATAAAGTTGGAGCCAATGTGTGCGTAGACGAGATGCTTGTAGGCCTTGGGAGGAAAATGTCGTTTTAAAATGTACATGCCGAACAAACCCTGTAAATAGGGGGAAAAAAAATCTTATGCATGACTGATGCACGAACTGGGTATTTACAAAACGCCAACATTTTGCTGGAAAAGGTTCGGATGGATTTAGCTTGACAGACGAAGAAAGAAGAATGAGTATACCTTCTCAAGCAGTAATTAGACTAGTCAAACATATTTACAATACTAATAGAAATGTGACTGCCGACAATTGGTTTAGTTCAATTGAGTTAACGCATCATTTACAAAAAATAAACTTACCTACGTCGGCACAGTTAGAAAAATAAAAAAGAAATCCCATCACAGTTTCTTCCGCAACGCAATCGTAATGAAGGTGATACTTTGTATGGATTTACAAAAAACATAACACTTTTATCCCGTACAACTAAGAAAAACAAAGCTGTAATAATAATTTCCTCTATGCATCACTCCATAGAAGTCGACAGAGATAATGGATTACCAGAAATAAATTCTTTTTATAATTTGACCAAAGGGGGTGTAGATGCGATGGATGAAAAGTGTGTAAAATATTCCTGTAGCCGCAGAACAAGGAGATGGCCCACGGCTATTTTTTATAGAATAGTAGACATATGTGGCGTTAATTCCTTTTATTATGTTTAATTCTATACCGACAAATAATTTTTCTAGATTCAAGTTTATAGAAACCCTGGAAAGAACTAGTTTCCGCACATTTACATTTTAAGGTTTGAAATGCCAACCATACAGAGGCAACTGAAACAACTGATTGGAAGTATTCTTGATGTTCCGGAAAATATGGCCCATGATGAAGAAGAAAAAAATTGAAACAAGAAAATATTGCCCAACTGCCCATCCAAATTAAGAAGAAAGACTGCATATTTATGCACCAAGTGCCAAAAACCCGTTTGCTTGCAGTGTTCTCGAAAAATTTGTAAAAATTATACCAGGGCGGAGCAAGACTAATTTTTTTTTGTCTATGTTTCTGATTTGCAGGTTTTTTTTTTGAATTTATTATTTGCGTTTTTCAATTTTTTTTTTTTAAAATATCTTTATTATTAACGATATATTATGTTAATTTGCATTTGTTTGAATTTTTTTTTTAAATATGCCTTTTTTTTTTTTTGTATAACAAGAAATTTATTAAACTTTAATATTTTTATTTTAACACTTGGAATTTGATTGTTTTTTTTTCAATAAATTTAAAAATACAATGACAATTGGGGTTTTTTATTAATTAAAAAAATGTTTTTACAAAATATTTTTTTAAAGCTTAAAAAAAAAAAACTTTTTTTTTGGGAGGAGTCTGTCGGGGTCATGGTCACCATTTATGTAATTAAAAATAGGGTCACCACTTAAGGGTTAAAAAGTAGTAAGATTTTTAAATGCCTTGACTCCAAAAATGAAAGTGAATGTAAGTGAAAGCCTTTTATATCTGAATATTTCTCTCCCCCTAGTCCCGTTTTTACATCCCCCATAAGTCCAAACACTTACTTATTCATAAAGTTACCCCATTTTATATTGTAAAAAGAAATATATTTTTAAATATCATCCCACCCCTGTTACCCCTCTGGGGCCTTAAAGGGCATTTCACTTACTTTTCTTTTTTCACGTATTGGTAATTAAAAATTGGAATCTCATTTAATTCAGGAGCTACAGTGTCAAGAGGCAGACCGCCAATCAGAGAAAAAGAAATAAAAAGCATATTTTTTACGCAATCTAGTGATCCCCACATTTTGCTAAAACCTGGAGGTGATTTTTTTCGGGATTATAATACTTTCTTTATAGTAAGGAAAGTAAAAAATATATTGTCATTTGTATAAATCAAACGAACAGTTACGTACCCCCCCATACTCTATATAAAATAATAAATCCAAATTAAAAAAAAAAAAAAAGTGTAAGTAGACAGTAAAATTACCATAGATTTCTTTTTTATATCTAAAGCAGCTTTTTAACTTTTGAAAAAAACCTTTAGCCTTGAAGTATTTTTGCACCGTAAAAATTACATAACCGCCAATTTTTTTTAAATGCAAGGTTTCGTTATACAGGCTGTCCCAAAAAATGTAGCCGAGGGGCGGAATAATCTTGGGATAATTTTCCTAAAGGAATTCGGGACCGACGAAAAATTTCCTGATACTAATTTAAATAATTTGATATAATATTGTTATCAAAATTTATTCGTTTATCAGAATTTTTTATGGTGTTCCTGTAACACTAAAATATAACTGCTTTTGATTAGTTAGAAGAAGTAGGTAATAGAAGAAATGTTTATATGTAGCAATTAAAAAAATGTTTGTATTAATTAACGTTTTTTCTGGTTAGTTCTAATTTGATCAACAAAAGCGATGTGGTTCCAATTATAACTAACTTATAA
>JAHBCN010026968.1:0-10340 GCA_019359885.1 Listronotus oregonensis | reverse complement strand
TTTGAAAAAAAAAAAATTAAAAATTTTTAAATAAAAAAAAAATTTGGGGGTTTCCCCCAAAAAAAAAAAAAAAATTGTTTTATCCCTTTTGGAAAAAAAAATTTTGGGGCCCAAAAAAAACAAAAATATTTTAATGGGGTAGTATTAAAAAAAAAAAAAAATCAAAGTTAAAAAAAGTTTCAAAAACTTAGTTTCAAAAAAAATAAAAAAAAATTTTCTTTTCCCCTAACAAGATTAGGGGGGTAAATTTAAAAAGGGAAAAAGCGGGTTTTAAAGTTTCGGGGGGGGGGTTTTAAAAACCAAATGGTTTTCCGGTTAAACGGAATAAAAATCAGTTTAATTTAGTGGTAAAAATGGTTAATTTTTTAAATGGTGCCCTTTTTTTTAAAAACATATTTTTTAAGTCAAATGTTTTTAACAAAAAAACAAAAACACAAAAAAACCCCCAAAAAAATAAAAAAAAAATTAAAAATTACATGAAAATAACCTATACCTGTAAAGGGTCAGGTATAGGAGCGTATAGGTTTAAAATAAAAAAAACTATACCTAATTTGTTCCTTAACTTTGATTGGATAAAACTGAAAAAAAGTCTTAACAAGTAAAAACCTGTGCTAATATGATTAAAAAGGATTTTGCCAGCGTTGCTGCGTGCCGCTTCACCGGGGGGGGGGTTTTTTTTTCCAAGTTTTTTGGGGTTTTTTCATATTTAAATTTTTCCTTTAAAAAATAATTTTACCAAAATTTTCCGGGGCTTAAAAAAATTTTTACCCCCCCCCCGGTCAATATCGAAAAAAATTGTTTTTTTGCCAACCCTGGTGAAAAGGCCGATTACCCCCCACCCTTATCCGCCAAGGGCTTTTAAAATAATCGTTGTTGGACAAAAACTTAACGTTCCAACCACGCACTGGTGTTGTTTTAAGTCTCGGCTCTTAATTCATTTTAGGAAAGCGCCGTTTTAAAATCTGGTTTTGAAATGTGTTTATTTTAGGAATTAAAGGAGAAATTCTTCAAGAAGAAACCTCAGAAGAGAAAGAAGAAGGCGTTGAAAAAATTGAAAAAAAATCTGGTGCAAAGCCGGTGATAGTGGACACTTCAAAAGAGATAAAAACGAAGTAATTTTAAGATAGTGATACTGTAAGTGGAACAGAAAAAAAATTGGAAAGTGAGTTGGATAAAAAGAAAAATAAAAAAAATGACGACAAAGGGAAAAAATGCAAAAAACTGAAAAATGAGGCTGAGGAAAACAAAAAACCCAAAATGGTACTTTTTTTTTTTTTTTTTTTTGTTAAGTAGAGGCAAAGTAAATTAATTCTTATGTACCCCAATTAAGCTAGTCTTTGGTTTTTTTAGCGAAAAATAATTTGTTTTACCAATTTTTTGCTTAATATTACTGGTTTTTTGGTAAAAATTTTTTAAAGATTTCCCCTTTTAGTTTAAAAAATTTTTTTTTTTTTTTTATTTTTTAAAGATTTTTTTTTTCGGAAAATTAGTTCTAATTAAAGTTTTATACAATATTATTAAAGTCATTTTCGTCAAGGCTATGTTTTTTCTTAAATGTTGGACCTAATTATTTATATTCAGCCTTATCACTACTGTCTTTTTTTGTAATACTTTAAGAAAAAATTTAGAAACCAAGTAATAAAAATGACATGTTCCTTGCGTGATTTTATGTTGGAACTTCTAGGATTAAAAATTAACCCGTTAACCTGCGCGGTCAAATCCGCAATGACACCATTGGTGTTATAGGAACGAACAAGACATCAAGCGCATGTGCGAAGTGGAAATGATTATTTTGAAAGTATTCAATAACAAATTACGATTTGGGTTTCTTTTTATTTTTGATGATATTAAATGTGTAATTAATATTTTTCCAAAAAATTTTTTTTTTTAATCAACAATGACAAATCTCTTGTTTAAATCTTAAACCACAAATCTGTAGCTTAAACTAAACTTTGCAGCTAATCACTGGTTATTTGTGGAGTTAGTCCGTGATTTGTAGTTGGCATTTTGTTTTAAACCATAGATGGGCGCTACATTGTAGTTGACCAACAATAATAAAATACATAACATTTTAAAAAATTAGTACTTTTAAATCACCGAATAAAAATAAGTATTTCAGATAATTTATTCTTTTTATTTTAATTAGTGAAAAAATACAAATAAGAAAAAAGACCAAAAAAATATTAACATAATTTTTTAAATTATCATTTTTTTTAAAAAGAAGTTAAGTATATACATATTCAAGTCTTTCAACATCACCATATAAAAGGGTTCACTTCACATATAAATTCAAAAGAAAGTGATAACACAATATGCTAAAAAACGCGTAGCCGCGTGACTATATTCAAAAACAAGGGGTAATAAGAAACAAATTCATAAAAGCGATTTTATGATTCATTATAGTTCTTGGGTGCCTAAATATAAAAAAATTATGCTTTAAACATTTTTTTTTTTTAAAAAGGGAATCAATTTATCATTGTTAAAAAACCAAATCTCGAAATCTACGCATTTTTAACAAAAAAAGTGTTTTTATAACGAATAAAAATTCTATCGAAATGACCTCTAGAGTTGAAGAAACTTTTTTTGCAAAATAAATGCAAAAAACAATTTATCAAAATAAAAAAAATTGCATTTTTTAAATTTATTTTGCTTTAAAGAGTTTTCTCCAAATTTTTTTTTTTGAGGTATAATAGGTAGGTATATTTCTGAATCACATGGTATATGCATTGCTTTAAAGAAAGAAAGCTGACTTCAAAGGTTTTAAACTGAGTGTAACTAAAAGTATTTTCCGGATAATTTGTGACAAAAATATGATTTTTTTAATTTTCCAAATTTTTTTTTGTCGATTTTTGTTTTATATCAAATTATTTTTACATTTTATAAGCAAAAAGTATTTTTATATAAAAAAAAGTTGGTTCTTAACGTTATTAAAATATTAAAACAGCTTTATAAAGTACCGTAAAAAATTTTAGTTTTTTGTTAATTCCATAAGTATTTTTATTTAAATTCAAGCCCCCAAAAAATTGAAGGTCCGTTTGGCCAATTAGGTCAGGGCAAGAGATTTCAAGGCAAACTGAAAATTAACCAACCAAATTTGAACAGTGTATACTTATGTTTTTTTTGGTCCAATAGAATATGTGCTCAGTTTGACTCCATCGGGTCATGGTAAAAGATATTTCAATGACAAAAGGCCAAATTAAAGTCCACAAAAAAAAAAGATGGCGGGGGAAAACTTGACAATGGTTCTTTTGTTCTTAAGGTCCTGAATCTAAACTGGGGGCAGTTTTAAACAGGCGGGGCAAGGGATTTTAAGGCAAAACTGCAATATTAATCGCAACGTTTAAAAAATGTTTACTTTGTTTTGAGGTATGAATAGATCAGTTTGACCCATCAAATTTGGTTCAATTTTACGTTGAAAGCCCTTGACCCCCATGGGCAAAAGACCCCGGATTGGGGTTTAAAACCCCAAAAAAAAGAAACCTTGGTCAATGTTTCAGATCTTCAATTTTTTTTTTGGGCATTTCAAAATCAAATGCAACCAAATTTAAGGGGCAAATGACTGGATTCGTATTCAGCGACCCCAAAATTATAAATGTTTTGTTATTAATTTTCAGATTTAAGTTAAGGCTGTAGGAGCTGGGCTAATAGAGCAAACAGCAAATGCTCTTAGAGTATGACATTAATAACCGCAGCATGGCGTCTTTTACCAAACTACAAAGGCTGATCTATTTGAAACTTTACGTTTGGGTTTAAACCCCAAAATTTGACTGTTGAGAGCTGGTCTTTCTAAATGCCCCAATTTTTTTGTAGGTCAATTTTTTTCCCCCATGTTTTTTTTTTAAAAAATCTTATAAGTCAAGTAAAAAATAAGGATTATTTTTGAAATTTTATACACGATTAAATCTACATATTTGACGCATGCCAATAAAAAACGCCTCGATTCTCAAAATTTTTCGATGAAAAAAAAGGGATTCCCCCAAAAAACGAATCCACACAAAATTTTTAAGGAGTATTTTTTTTTAAAAAATTTTAAAAACGGGGAAGGGATCCCAAAAAGTATTCTTTCTTTTTCCCCAAGGAAAAGATAACAAGACTTCTATTTTTTTTTTTTTTTTTTTAAATACAAGGAACCCACAAAATGGCCCTGTTAAGACTTTTAAAAATATCCTAAATTAAAGAAATAATAAGTATTTTATGTATGTATGTATTTCTGATACCCCTTGGTCAATAATTAAAACATATATTTAAACAAACTTTCAATCTAGATTGAAATATTAAAAAAAAAAGGTGAAAAATATACTTTAACTTTTTAAAATTAAAATTTTTTTTTTAAAAATTCTCCTTCCCCTTTTTTTAAAAAGGGTTTTTTTACTTTTTTTAATAGAAAAAAAAAAAAGAAACCCTTTAAATAAAAAATTTTTCCTATTTTAAAAATTTTAATTTTTTTGATTTTTAAATATTTAAAAAAAGTTTTAAAATTTAAACAATAAAAGGGGGTTTTTGTTTTTAAATAAAAAATTTTTTTTATTTTAAAAAGTCAAAAATTAAAACTTTTTAAAAATTTAAAAAAATTTTTAAAATTTTTTTAAAATTTTTTTTTAATGTTTTTTGGGGAAGTTTAAAATTAATTATATTTTTTAAAAAATTGTTTAAAAACCTTAGTCCATCTTTTCCATAGGATCGACAGTTTTGAATATTTAAATCAAGGAAGTTTGTTATAGAGAAAGAAGCGAACTTGTCTAGCATGTAGGACAAAACGTGTGCAGAAATCGAGGGTGACAAAATCATTTTGTACAAAATCAAAATATTTTTTGATTAGTTGTATTTTCAATATACAGCATTTTTATCTTAAAAATTTAAATCTAGAATAAGACAGTAGAGTAGAATGCCATTTCATAGCATGAACTCGGTTAAGACAAAATCGAGTTAGATGGACGTGACGTTTTAATTACGTACTAAAAAATTTTAACAGTACGTGTAAAACGAGAATTTCTTTGTATTTCTTTGTACTACACAAAATGACCATAAATAAATTTTAGAAATCTCTACATTAACAGTGATACATCCCAATGAAAGGTCGTGGAATTCTGGTTAAAAATTGTATTGAGAAATTTTGTAGTATAAACTAACAGATCGAATACCCTGTATAATACACAGGAGTTTCAAAATTGAATTGGTTTGCGCATGACGTCACCGAGAGAGTTTGCTTCGTTATATTTAAATGTGGTTTGCTTGGAAAGAATCAATACGTTAAAAAAGTACTTCTGGGAAGAAAAAAACTTAAAAGATATATTATTTTAATAATATAACATACCATTTATTTGTAACACATATTCACGCACTTGTCATTTACTGCGATGCTAATTTTAAGTCAAAAAAGATTAATATAATTCAATTTAGGTCTTGTAAAAGAATAATTGAAGAACAATAATGTTAGGAAATCTTATAATTTAATTTTAATTCATGTCGATTAGTTCTGGTTAGTAGTAGGGTCGAAGCATTCTATTCTGATTTTTACAATCTTCAGGGCGTTCTGAATGTCACGTCAAAAATAGCTTTCGGTGTCTTGTATTTTTAATATACGCTTAATGTAAATTTTTCTTACTTTAAAAGTTAAAGAAATAGCTTAAAGTGATTATAACTTCCTAAAGTCAAAAAAATTATTAAAATAATTTATCCGTGGGCGTATCACATTTCCTTTATAATTTCATTAGTAAAATGTTGTATACTTAAACAGCATTAATATAGTCGCCTTCCACTTAATCAGGCACATAAAACTCTAGATGTCAAACTTTAAAAGGATAATTTTGAGAATAGTAGGAACTCATAAAAAGAAATCGTAAAAGTCATACGTAATATAAATTATTAAAAAAAAAAAACATCTGGATAATCCAATTTTTCTTATTCAAAATACCATTTTGTGCGCCCGATTCAGAGGAAGAAACTTAAAAAAAAAACATCTTTTTTTATCTATCAGTTTATATGTTATTGTTAACTGGATGAACAAAACGGTGAGATTATTAAAATATTTTTTCACACCACAACCGGCGACAGTACAACATATTCTTTTATTGTACCGAGATAATGTACACTATAATACCGCCACAAAAACAAAAATTAAAATTAACCACAACTAACCACAACCGGCGACAGTACAACATATTGTTTTTATTGTACCGAGATACTGTACACTATAATACCGCCACAAAAACAAAATTTAAATGCTGAACAGTCATAAAAGTGGACTTTAAAATGAAATCAGAATAAAAAACCTAAGCAACCTGCCGAAAACCACCGTTATAAATTTCCCTTGTTTCCTCTCTCAATTACGTCAACAAAACAACTGAGGATGCGCAATATTATACCTTGTATTCGTTGTGCCCTGAACTTGAACTCAAAACAAATTTTTGCGAGGTAACCATGTAACATATTTACTTGTGGCACACAAGGAAGTTTAAAGGTGTATGGAAGCCCAATACTGTAGAACAAAATTGTCCAGGCGTGCAGGGGCAGCGGGAATAGGGGGATTGGCCCCGCGGAGTTTGCGCAATGAATAGTAGGTCAGAGCCGGACTTCCATAATTCTTTGTTACTATCTATAAAGTTGACATCATTAAATGTCAAATTCCAACATTCACTGTTTTTTTTTTGCACAAAATTGTTGGTTATTAAAGGATTCCACTATAGAATATTTAAAATTATTGTGTATATTAGATTTTATATAATCTGATATAATATGGAAAAAATAGATGGTGCCACTTTACAGCCTTCTATTTAAATGGCCGATATTTTTGGGAGTTTTGTATTTTTACCAAAAATGTTTGTAAATAAATAAAAATACGATTTTTTAAAATAAATTTCAAACATTGTATGATAGTTTCATGTACTTATCACCAATTTTGTGATAAAAGAAGGGCAAGATAGTGTAAATGAGTTTAATCTAATCCTAAGATTCTGGTTGTACATTAAAGTGAAAATTATTATAACTGCTTTTTAGGCATATACTTTTCACTAATAACAAACATTCATGAGACAGAATAACAGTGGTTAAAAATGTTTAGTATCCTTTGGTACCTAGGTATCCATTGTAACAGTATTATGTGTCTACAGTATGTCGAGCTTAAAAAGTTGATAATGTAAGTTTAAGAAACCAAAAATCTAATTTCTTTTTAAACAAATACAAAAAAGGAAAAAGAAATAACTTTAACATAAAATTGTATTTTCTTTCATTCATTTAGAGGGACCTGTATATATTAAAATTTGACTGGTCTGGTAATTAATATTTTGATCCTTTAAAAGAATGTACTAAATTATTAAATGAGTAAGAAAGTACCTAAATGTAAACCTTATTTCTTTTAATAATTCACAGAAATACACAAACATTGTGGAAATCATCTAGAGAATGGTTAAGATTGCCTTACTTTTCTCTTTTCTGCTATTTCCCTATAAAATTTTTATTTTCTATTATTCATAATTGATATATTATTAAATATTCGGTTACCTAACGTTACGTCTCATGGCTTTAATTTAAGTATAAGAAATACTTACCTAAAGTAAAAAATGCCGGTTATGTTACCCTTCGATTTGCAAGACAAAACCATACAACCTCTAGTCATTTTGTTACGATATTATAAGTAACAAACAATAAACATAAAATTATAGTCACAATTTAATAAACACAAATCACTAAAATAAGAAGGTTTTTATCAATCCAAAAACTTCTGCAAACACAAAATATAATCACCTCCCTACTCCGGCTTTCATAAAAGTATAATATGTTGCCTAACTTCACATTAGTTTATCAGTGTGTGTAAGTAGAGCAACACATTAAGTATTTCGTGGAATTTTGTTATTGCGCAGAATCGGCGGGGCCAACTCTGACAGTTATTTTCATACTGGGCTGGACATTTTTTGATCGAATGGGCCATAGCATTGGGCTTCCATACACCTTTAAACTTCCTTGGTGGCACAGCATAACTAACAGGTAGCACGATCTCTTTCTGGCGGCGCTTTAAGTATTTTTAAGCACAAAACACAGAAAGAAACGCATAGAAACGATTACAATTCAAATAAAGGAGGCAGATCATATCCCAGGAAAATGGCGGCTGAACCTGCGCGAGGCTAATAACCGTATTTTCCGCCAATTCATGAAATTGTGCTGCTCTTTGTTAGTTATGCTGTGATACCGGTATGTTGTGGTTACCTCGCAAAAATTTGGTATACGTTTTTTGGTAATAATACAAAGACATGTTTTTAAACGTCAGTGATAAAATAATAATGATTACGCTATGAAGAGCGTAATTATTTGTCAGAAGATTGAATAACCTTGGTTTTATGAAGGAAACATAATAAAAAATCAAGATGTGTACTGACAGCAAGTTGAGTTTTGGCTCAACGAGTACGACTGGCCCGCAATTAAAACGCGTTACGCCATTACATCGCATCTCAACGAAAATCAAAATCCGCCTGGTTCTGCGTTGTAATACTTACGTATACTTAATTTTGGAGTCTTTTAATAATTTTTTTACTGGTAAAAGATATTTTATGGATTACGGGGAAATTTCTGTTTCTCTCCTTTTTAAAAAACCCCTTTTTTTAAATTTTAGAATATATATTATTGTTTAACTATCTAGTTCCTTTTGGTATAAAACGGGTGTCCCAGTATGTGGGCAATCTCTCGGAATTAATAGAAAACCAAAAAAAATTATGACAATTAAAAATTTTTTTTTCGACCCCCCCCTCGGATACGGTCATAAAGCGCCCTGGGAATCAATTTTTAAAGGGGGAAATTTCTGGGTCCTTTTTAAAAAAAACTTTATGAACGTATTCCTAAACTTTTTAAATTTTTTAATGGGGTGGAAAAATTTTCTAAAATAAATCAATGTTTGAAAATTTTCCCCCCCTGTATCCCCAAAAATTAAGCGTTTGGCCCTTTTTAAAATTTTCTCTAAAAAAAAAAAAAATAACACCCTGTATAAGGAAAAAAAAATTTTAAAAAAATATTTTTATTTCTCGTAAACCTTGATCTTATCGATGTAATCAAAAGACCTTTTTTAGTTTAAGGTTAAAGCTATTAAAAAAAAATATTGTGAGTTTTTTATACAGGGTTTTAAAAAAAATTGTATTATTGTGTCAAACCTAGCCCCTCCCCAAAAAAAAATAAGCCAAATATGATTTAATGGGTTTTTTTTTTGAAGACTTATCTATAACCATCATTTTAAAAAAAAATTTTTTTTCCCTAGTTTTTAAAAAATTATTTCAAAAAAAAAGATTTAAATCCGTTATGTACCTGTTTTTCCCCTAGGGGGGTTTTAGAAAAAAAAATTTGTGGGAACTTTTAAATATTTTTAGGTTTTCTATTAGATTCCGGGTTTCCCCATATTCAAAAACCCCGTAAGGGTTTTAAAAATGAATTAAAATTTTTTTTAAAAAAAAAACCTTAAAATTTTAAAAAATATTTCACACTTTATATAATTTTTTTGGGGCATATCACTTTTACTAAATCTTTAATTAAATAAATATATTGTTTGAATACGTTATAGTATTTTTTTTCCCAATTAATAAAGGGTTTGGGATTTTTTTTTACTTTTTTATTAAAAATAGTATTTTTTTTTTTTTTCTTTTTTTTAATAACTAACATCCCCCCATTGGGCTGGTTTACAAAAGAAAATAATTTTGGTAATTATGTTTGAACTAATACTTAAGTTTCTTTTTTTTTGAACTACTATAAGTGGGGTTATATATTAGGGTTTTTTGGGTATAAAAACAATCAATTTTATTTTTTTTTACAAAAAATTTTTTTGGGGAAAAAAAATAAAAATAATATCAAAAAAAAAATGTTTAAAAAAAAAAATTTGGGGTAAGTTTTTTTTAGGGGTTTTGTTTTTCGTTTTGCGGGTTTATGTTGATGGTATCTAGGGCTAAAAATTGACGTCTCTAAGAAGGGGGTCATGCTGCTCAAACTTAATTGTTTCAATAAATGTTACATTCTTTTAAAAATTTCTGTCTTTTTAATTAACGTTTTTTAAAAAAAAGTTATAATTACCCCTTTTTTTTAAAAAAAATTTTTTAAAAATTTTTTTAAAGGTAAAATGGCTCAAGTCCCGTAAGTGGTCCAAGCTTGTCAAAATTTAATTAAAAAGTCAAATTAAATTTTTGCATCTGGGGTGGGGCCGTCTGTACGGGCTACCCAATATTTTTACCTGGGCCCTAAAAAATTTTTTTTAATTTTTTTTTTCCAAAAAATTTTTTTTTTTTTTAATTTCAAATAAAAACTTTTTTTAAAAATCATGAAACTGACATTTTTTTTTATTTTAATTTAATAATACTAGAATCACAAAT
>JAHBCN010026967.1:0-10312 GCA_019359885.1 Listronotus oregonensis | reverse complement strand
ATCTTACCTAAAGACACCATATATGTTTTTAAAGTAGCCTCGATTTTTCTGTGGTTAACTGTGCACCCGAACAGCCCTATTGATAAGACCTGTTAGGCAGGCGAAACGCGTCTAGGGGAGAGTCACAGGAAACAACAGAAAAATCAGGATGTCTGCTTTTCAACTGTCTTAAAAACGGAGTTACATCTTAGTACAAAAAGGACAGTAGAAATTTTTCCGATTTTTAAATTATATACCCACTCCGGTAAATACTGATGTCTGTTTGCTAAATGTGATTTTAGCAGACGTCGAAAAATAAGATTTTTATATCTTACCTAAAGACTTTAATATATTCTTTTAAGTGGACTTTAATTTTTTTGTGGTTAACTGTGAAATCGATACAGCCCTATTGATAAGACCTTTAGGCAGGCGAAAGCGTCTAGGGGAGAGTCACAGGAAACAACAAAAAATCAGGATGTCTGCTTTTCAACTGTCTTAAAAACGGTTAATCTTAGTACATACCGTGACAGTAAAATTTTTCCGATTTTTAAATTATATACCCACTCCGGTAAATATTTTATGTCTGTTTGCTAAATGTGATTTTAGCACGACGTCGAAGAGTAAATTTTTTATCTTCCCCAAAGACATCAATATATGTCTTTTAAGTAGACTCTTTTTTTCTGTGGTTAACGTAATTGGATACAGCCCTATTGATAAGACCTGTTAGGCAGGCGAAACGCGTCTAGGGAGAGAGTCACAGGAAACAACAGAAAAATCAGGATGTCTGCTTTTCAACTGTCTTAAAAACGGAGTTACATCTTAGTACATACCGTGACAGTAGAAATTTTTCCGATTTTTAAATTATATACCCACTCTGGTAAATACTGATGTCTGTTTGCTAAATGTGATTTTAGCACGACGTCGAAGAGTAAGATTTTTATATCTTACCTAAAGACATCAATATATGTCTTTTAAGTAGACTCTTGATTTTTCTGTGGTTAACTGTGCACTCGATACAGCCCTATTGATAAGACCTGTTAGGCAGGCGAAACGCGTCTAGGGAGAGAGTCACAGGAAACAACAGAAAAATCAGGATGTCTGCTTTTCAACTGTCTTAAAAGCGGAGTTCCATCTTAGTACATACCGTGAGAGTAAATTTTTTTCCGATTTTTAAATTATATTCCCACACCGGTAAATACTGATGTCTGTTTGCTAAATGTGATTTTAGCACGACGTCGAAGAGTAAGATTTTTATATCTTACCTAAAGACATCAATATATGTCTTTTAAGTGACTTTATTTTCTGTGGTTAACTGTGCACTCGATACAGCCCTATTGATAAGACCTGTTAGGCAGGCGAAACGCGTCTAGGGAGAGAGTCACAGGAAACAATAGAAAAATCAGGATATCTGCTTTTCAACTGTCTTAAAAACGGAGTTACATCTTAGTACATACCGTGACAGTAGAAATTTTTCCGATTTTTAAATTATATACCCACTCCGGTAAATACTGATGTCTGTTTGCTAAATGTGATTTTAGCACGACGTCGAAGAGTAAGATTTTTATATCTTACCTAAAGACATCAATATATGTCTTTTAAGTAGACTCTTGATTTTTCTGTGGTTAACTGTGCACTCGATACAGCCCTATTGATAAGACCTGTTAGGCAGGCGAAACGCCTCTAGGGAGAGAGTCACAGGAAACAATAGAAAAATCACGATGTCTGATTCTCAACTGTCTTAAAAACGGAGTTACATCTTAGTACATACCGTGACAGTAGAAATTTTTCCGATTTTTAAATTATATACCCACTTTGGTAAATACTGATGTCTGTTTGCTAAATGTGATTTTAGCACGACGTCGAAGAGTAAGATTTTTATATCTTACCTAAAGACATCAATATATGTCTTTTAAGTAGAGTCTTGATTTTGATGAGTAATAATTACGTCACATTGACTCTGGATAAGAGAACAATCTTGGAGGGACAATTTTTGGAATTGGAAACAATTTTCATATACTGCTTCGGGAGTTTTTGTACAAAATAAAAGAGAATTTTTGTATGTTACAGTGTGGACTTTATAGTTGTTTTGAACAGAGGCATACTGACAGTTCTTTAGCAGGAGGCAACTGTTAACAAGTGGATTGGAACACATCCATTTGGAATTAATTTCTTTACAGTCCTTATACCATAATTCCTTACAATAATATTTACTAGGGCTAATTAAAATTTTGGATTCGTTACTTGGTATTGGATACACAAAATTTAAAATACATGTGCTTTGTTCAAAAATAGGTATTTTAATTTGCGAAATTGCCAATTCGTCATATACTAAAAGGCCGGTTTTACAAATTAAAGTTAGTTCTGAAATATGTTTAATGGGCCATAGGGTGTTTTTGGGATAATGTACTTTTAAATATTGCCAAATTTCGTTAATTTCCTGTATACTTAAGATTTCGAGATCTAATGTTTTTAGGTGTGCAAAGGAGAAGATCCAGGTTTTCTAAAAACTGATTTAAATTAATTTTTGTATATTTTTGGTCTTGTAAAGATAATATTAAATTTATTTCATTATTTAATTTTGAAAATTCGGTCCTAATACTTTTTGAATTTTCTTTTTTATGGTTTTTTTATATTTTCTTGAATTTATTCATAATTTACGAGCAAATGAACTAAGGTCATTAATCTTATGCATTGTATTAAGTTGATTATTTTTTAATATTTCAAAATTCTGGAAAATTGTTTCTAAATCAGCATTATCAAGGTTCCCCGTGACGAACTTGATGCCACTACCAAGGAAGTTCAACAATCCTCCGTTTCTTACGAATTTTATTAATTTCGAAGTCATTCAATTTTGCATAGTTATCGTACGTATTATTTAATGCTTTATATACATGAAAAAATTGAGTTCTTGTAAAATTATTATTTTGTTTATTCACCATAGGTTCTAGAATTATAATATTTTTAAACAGCTGAGATAATGTAAATTTTATGTTAGAAATATTGAAGGGTATTAGGTTGTATGAAAATTATTAAAACAAATGAGGGTGCAATTTCTTCTGCATAGTATCCATTATTGGGGAGTTTGTAGACCTGGAGTTTCCAGCAGGGATCGACTTGTGTTTGCAGGACCAGGATCGGGAGGCTGAAAAGAAATAGGGTTCTTCCTAAGTCTCTTAATCTTTCTTGTATGTGTCGTTACCGGTTTTTTTCTTGAAACGCCTGTTATTTTTTTTTTTATTTTTGCTGATACTTTTATTGGAATATACTGAGGATTTATTTTTTTTTTCTGAGTGTAGTTTTCTTGTAAATCTTTGGTCTGTCTGTATGTCCGGAGGCTCTTCAATATTTTTATTTTGTCTTTGGGTGTTTTGAGACTGTTTTTGATAAGCTGTTTTATATATATGTTCTAGAAGGCAAGTTCCTTTTTTCGTTTTTCGTTGTATTGTTCGAAAATTGTTAGGTCATTATTTTTAAATTGGTTCATTAAGATATGGGCCTTTTAAAAGGGTAGAGAAGGGAGAGTGTCCAGTAGTCGAATGTATACTTTGATTATAGATTAAAATAGCAGAAATCATAAGGTTTTGTGGCGTTTCGTCCGGGTTTTGCATTTTTATTATTCTTAGCCTTTCAAGCAAGGTGGAATGTAGTCTTTCTATTGGGCTATTTGAAGAAGAGTTACCGGGGTTGTATAGTGAACTTCTTGCCGAATAATTGGCAGAATTCCTTAAGGAGGGCATTTTGAAATTCTTTTCCTTGATCGGGCCCCAATGGTTTTTTTGGGTATTGTGGTGAAAAAATGTCGTAATTTCTTAAGATTGTGACTGCGTTTTTATCTGGAACATAATATGCTTGCGCATACTTAGAAAACGAATCTATTATAGTTAGAAATTGGCAATTTAAGAAATGAAAAATGTCTAAATGTATCGTTTTAAAAGGTTTTTCTGCCAAAAGGGGACCTTCAAAAGCGATCTTATAAGGGTGTCTTTCGTATTTGTTTTGTAAACATACTTCACACTTATTTATGATATTTGTAATTAAATCTCTCATTTTGGGCCAGTAATATTTTTGTTTTAAATGATTGTATGTTTCAGTTATGCCGTTATGATTATTTTGGTGATAGTTTACAATTAATTCGTGTTGCTGTTCAGTATTGATTACGTCTGTTAGGTATGATGTTTGAAGTTTTCTCCATAATCTATGACTAATCGGTTGGTGGCATGATTTAAGGGTAGTTCGGAGATGGGAAAATTTTCCCTGTGTGTCATTGTTTGAATGCACTGTAATATGGATGATTGGCTTTTCAGCGGGTTTGTGGTTTTGTTTTGGGAGGATGTTTTTATAGTATTATTAATAATATTTAATTTTCATTAAGAACGAAATCGGCGAGGTCAAAATCGGCAAGATTATACGTGTCGTCGGCTTAGGGGCTGTGATTGTCTGTCCGTCTGATCGTTTGTTTTTTTTGTATTCAACTTTGCGTGAAAGGGTGGGGCGACGTTTTTTTTCCCCCCTTTTTTATATTTAATTTCAAAGTTGAACTCTTCAATTTTTTTAATTTCCAGCGTATAAGGCGGGAATTGGGTTTTTAAATTTTTTTGAAAGTCATAGGGGGGGGTTGGATCGGTTTCTATAGTGAATTTGCCCCCCGTAAAGATAGGCTTAAAATTTTTTGTAGAATCTATTATAAAGGCAACTTTTCCATCGTGCTATATTTTTTTTCGCCGAATTCAAGGTTCTGAAATAATAAGCAATAGGATGTCTTTTAAAGGACACTTCCAATCGCCACGTTTTAAGCGTCTGGTTAGTTTAAGGGTTTGTGAAGTCAGGATATTGTAAGGGGGGAATTACTAATTAGTTTTTTGTTTTTTTGGGAATGCTTCTTTATTTTCCCCCGGTTTCCGATGTTATTTTCGCTACACTTTCGAAGGCATTTTTTTGGGGAATGTGACTTTTAAATTTTTTTTTAATAAATCTCCGATAATAACCTACAAGCCCAAAAAAGGCTTTTATCTCTTTTTGAGTTTTGGGATTGGGTATCTTTGAATAGCTTCATTTTGGGGGTTCGGGTTTTATTCCATCAGGGGTAATTATATGCCCTAAGAAGGCGACTTCTTTACATAAGAACTCTGACTTAGGGGGTTGGTTTTTTTTTTACTTCTTTGTTTTTTAAAATACTTGTCTGATATGATCAATGTGTTAGGAAATTTAAAAAGATCCGACATCGTCCATGAAAGAAACAGAATTTATACAAAAGTTTTTAAAACTTCGTCCATCATCCTCTGGAATGTGGCGGGACCTTTTTTGAGCCCAAATGGCATTCGCAAGTACTCATAATGACCTTGTTTAAAAGGTTTTTTTCGATGGAGCGAGGATCCATCTCGATCTGATGAAATTCTTGGGGCTAGGTCAAGGGTTGTAAAGTGGGTATTTTTTTGAGATTGTCAAGAATCTCTTCTATTCTCGGAAGGGCCATTTTTCCTCAATCGTAGCATCATTTAGGCGGCGGTAGTCAATTCCAATCTAAATTTTCGTTTCCAGACGCGTCGTTTTTTTTGGAACAATCCAGAGGGGGGGCAGAAAAGGGGGAGAAATCGAGGGACGAATGATTTTATTATCTAAAATTTTTTTGAATTTGTAACTAATTTCCTTGTTCATACTAGGGGCCCCTAAATTTGGCATATATAGGGCGATCATCGGTTGTTCTAATAATATGTTTTGTTTCAATGAAGGTGGATCAATGTCGGGAAATAATATTTTTTACTCATGAAAAAAGGGAATATTTTGGTTTTTTGGGGGCTAGGTGATCCAATCTTAATTGTTTTGGGGGTTAAATTTTTTTTGGGTTATCAAGGGATGGATCGTTATTTCGAAATGATCGTGGGTTATCACCTTCATTCTTTAAAAGGAAATTGATACATATATTCGGTGTTGGTTGGGGAAATTTTCAAAGACCATTTTTAACATCAATTAGAGGGTTTTTGGAATTTGTGGTCATTAACGGAAAGTGCGGGCAGAATGGCTGTGCCTTTTTCGTAATTGGCTGGGGCTATTAAAAAATTATTTTTAAAAAATTTTTATAGGTTGAGTAAGTGGTTTTTGTTTTGGGAAAATGAAAAATATTTTTTAAATTTTTTTAAAAAAAAAATTTTTTTCCTAGTCTATCAAGGATTTAAGGTTTTAAGATCTTTAGTTCCTATAAATTATCAAAATCGTTTGCCCCAATTTTTAAACAAGTTTAAATTCATGATTAATATAATTTTGTAATAAAAATTTTTTTTAAATTTGGGGGTTTTTATAAATCTTTTTTGGGAACTTAACTTGAAGGGTTAATAAAAATTTTTTAAAAAAAATTTGGCTATTTTTTTGAAATTATGAATAAAGGGGTTTAAAAAAAGAAATTTGTTTTTGTGGGAGATAAAAAAAAGGGGAATTCAATTTTTTTTGCTATGTTGTTTAAGTCGATTTGCTTGGGGGGCCCTGTTTGAAAAATTTTCGGAGTTTTTGTTCGGTGTTCGGGTTTTTTCCCAAATTTTGTACCTGGGGAGTGTAATTTGGAAAGGGCGCCCCTTCGAGAATAGAAATTTTGGGGGGGGTCAAAAATTTGTCTTGACGAGTGGCTCTTTAGGGACTGGTGGCTTCTTGAATTCCCTTTTCCAAAAAATTGTAAATTTTTGGGGGAATGTCTCTGAACAGGTCTGGGTTGGGGGGAAAGGGTTTTTACTTGGAAAGTTCTGGTAGGGTTGGGGAGGAAGGAGGGGGTTTAAAAAGGGGGTTTTGCAACTTTCTATTATTTTGATTAGGGGGAATTTTTTTATTTTTTTCAATGTTAAAATTTTTATTAGAAAAATTTACTTGGTTCAATCATATTATAATTTAATACATGTGCATAAGTTTTTGTTGAGACTGCTAGGGCTTGTAACATTAGCATTGTTTTTAGGTTTTTGGAGAATTTGCTGTTAATTTAAGACTGAAGTAGTCTCTACCTAATTTATTAAAATAATTTTTAAATTTTTTAAAGGGGTTTCCCCTTTTAATTTTTTTAAATAATTCTTTGTTAAAAATTTTCCCCCATCTAAAATCAAAATATATTCTCTTTTTATTTTTTTAAATATTTTTGAATTTTTTCATTAAAATTTGAAAAATGTTATTTGGGTCCAAAATTTTTTTTTAAAAATTGCTTAATTCGGAAAGGTTTTTAAATCGGTCGAGAAAAAAAAAATTTTTAGCGTTATAAAACGTTTTTGTTTGAAAACTAATACTATTTTTCCCTTTTTACCATTTGTTTTATTATAATAAAGTGTAAAAAAATTTATCTATTCTAAGATGAAACTTTCTATATCCCCTTGTTTTTTCCCGCAAAAGTAGGAAAAAATAAATTTTGGGGAAAATTTTAAAATTTTCCATTTTTTTTTTTTTTTAAAAATTAAAAATTTTTAAATTTTTCCAATTGCCCCGCTTTTCGGGGGTTGGGGTTTTTTTTAAAACTATCAAAAATCACTTCAGAATATCGTTTTCGTTTAAAATTTTTTAAAATTAAAACCCCCAAACAGCCCTTTTTTTTAGTAAAATATTTTTAAACGTTTAAAAACTTCCCCCATTAAATGGCAATTAAAAAATTTAAAACAATATAACCCCAAAGGGTTTTCCCCCAAAAAATTTTAAATGTAGAATTTCCCCCCCAAAAGGGGGAAACCCTATAAAGGCGGGGGGGGGGTTGCGTTGGGCGTGTTGATCTCGTCGGGGAAGCCCCGGAACTGGGTCGTTGGGACTTAACAGCGGGGGAGTAAAACTCCTTGGCTCCAAATATCTTCCTTTGATACTTCTGGGATTCCCCCAAAAAAAGTGGGCGGTATGCCCCGAAAAAGTTTCTTGTTAAATTTGCAAAAAGGGGTTTAAAAAATCATCTCCAAAACGGACACCGATAAAGGGCAAATTCAGATCCTTTTCCCAAACCCAGTTATGAGACTAGATCAACTCACTTTTTTTTTAAAAAAATTTTTTTTTCACAAAAAAAGGGGCCCCAAAAATTTTACAATTTTAAACCCCAAAACCCCAAAAACTACGGGGAAAAATTTAAAATTTTGGAACACCCTTTATTAATGTTAACCCTTTTTAATCTTTGCTTTTTTTTAACCCAAAAAGGTTTTTTAACTTTTTATTCTGGGGGATATTTCTAAAAAAACGGGTATTTGCATAACGCCGTTATCGGTGATCCGATTTTTTTTTGGGGAAATTTTAAAAACTTTAAAGGGGACCGTTTTTTCGGCTTTTGGGGCCGGGGTGATTCTTTTTTCTGGGGGATATTAATTTCACTTCCCCTTCCTAGTATAGGGTTTTAAAAAAATTTTTAAAAATCGGCTGCTGGCTAGGAAAAATTAATTTTTTTTCAAAAATAAAGTAAAATACTCCTTTAAATACACATTCTTTTTTTTTCTATAGGGGAAAAACTATATATAATTTTTAAAAAAAGGTAATTCTGCTTCATAATTCAGTGAAATACGTTGCATTTTCCCCCCAACGCGATTAGCCGTGTTGCATGTTGTTGACGCGATTTCCCTATTTTAAAAAAATCGCTGTTTCTGTCAATCGCCTTTTTTTTATATATATATATATATATATATATATATATATATATATATATATATATATTTTATATATATAAAATATATATATATACCCCCCTATGTATATATTAAAAAGTATGATGCTCACGATTTTTGAGGGCGATAGGGGGGTCCCCAAAAAAAATCGGGGAAAAAAAAAGAACCCAAAGGGAAAAAGTACAACTGACTGCTTTACCGGGGAAAGGGGGCTAGGGGGCCTTTCCAATTGTTTTTTTTTTTTAAAATTGGGTTTTTTTTTTAAATTTTTTAAAATTTAAAAAATTAAAAACTTTATTTTATTATAAAATAAATTTACTGATCAACGGTCAAGACAAAAAAACCCCCAAATTTTTTAAAAATTTTGAAATAATTGCTGCTAAAAATTTTAACTTTTATCGTTTAGACAAAAAAAAAGGTTAGTTTAGAAAAAATGTCATTTTTAACTTTTTTTCTTGGTTTTTTATTTTCCCCCATATTTTTATATATATATATATATATATATATATATATATATATATATATATATATATATATATATATATAAAATATATATATATATATATATATATATATATATATATATATATATATATATATATATATATATATATATATATATATATATATATATATATATATATATATATATATATATTATATATATATATAAAATATATTAAAATTTGGGTTTAAAATTTTTTTTTTAAATATTCAAAAATTGGGAAAAAATTTTTAAAAAAAATTTTTTTGGTTTTTCGCTCTTTTTTGCAAACAACTTTTTATACGGGGGTTTTTAAAAAAATCTCTACAAAACAAGGGGTTTATTTTTTTAAAGGCTCTCTATATTTTTTTTGCATTTTTTTTTTCTTAAAATTCAGATATCTTTTTAAGATATTATATCCTATATTAAAATTTAACGGGTTTCCCCATTTTTTAAAACAAATTAAGAAGGGAAAAAAACCTCATATTTTTAAAATTTTTTTTTCGTTTCTATGGTTTTAAAGGCTTTTTTAGAGTTTTATAATAATCCTTATATATAGAGATTAATAAAAATGTCAAAATGACAGTTTTATTAATCTTAAAAAAAATTTTTAATCGGGGTTTTTTTTTTTTTGAGGTTTTTATTTCTATCTATTTTGATATCTAATTTTATTTAAAATTTTTTCTATTTCTTTTTGTCCCTCTACAAAAAACCCCTAAAAATAAAACGTAAAAAAACATTAGATGGGGTATTTTTCATTCTTAAATTATTATTATTATATTATTCTTAAATTATTATTATTATCTATTAAATAGAATATTCGTAAAAATTTTTTATAGGATATTATGCCAGATAAAAAAAATTTGAATTTTATCAAAAACAAAAAAGCAACAATAAATATAGAATCATTTTAAAAAAAATTTAAATTTGTCCTTGTCGGGGGTTTTTTTTTCCCCTTTTAACCCTAAAGTTGATCACAAAATATAGACAGCAAAAAACCAAAAAATTTTTTTTTAAAACATTTCTTTTTTTAATTTGAATATTTAAAAAACAATAAATGGGGGTCCCCCACGTTACCCTATATATATATATATATATATATATATATATATATATATATATATATATATATATATATATATATATATATATATATATATATATATATATATATATATATATATATATATATATATATATATATATATATATTATATATATATATATATATATATATATATATAATATA
>JAHBCN010026966.1:0-10353 GCA_019359885.1 Listronotus oregonensis | reverse complement strand
GATAATTAATAAGAAGAACGGCTCGTCTTTGAATGGAGTCAAAAATGCTAAGAGTTGCGCAAGACGCAGCTTTATTTTTTATGCGAAAAATGGTTCTTGATCTCTAAAATAGTTTGAGTATATTAGTTTTTTGCCTTGATACTAGCTTGTCCTATTTTCCAGGACTAGGAGTTAAAAGAGGCTTTAAAGAGCATTGATTTCTAAAAGTCTAATTTTTCTTACTTGATAAAGAAAAACACCGTTTGTAATTTAGAGGCTCTTTTTGGTATAAAGAACATAGATTCTCAATTTTCAGTTAAATTGTGACTGACAAGCTTTAAAGCTTTGAAACTTCGATCACCAATTCTAACGTAAGCCAAAATAAAAAAAAATCATAATGTAATAAAACATTTTTTTAAACTTAAAGTTTAGAAAAAACAAACATAAAATATATAACTTAACAAACAGATGCATTAAAAAAAGTTTTAAAAAACCAAGCATCTGTGTGTGTATTATGCCTAGTCCATTTTAAAAAGTAAAAACAAGAATACCGCCTAAAAAGATTAAATAATTTAGATTTTTTTCAAATTTGTTTTTTGGGGGTAAAAGTCTTTAAAATGGGCCACTTGGACCATTTTTATACCGACGTAGATCTGTAAGCATGTGACTTCATTGTGTAGTAAAAAAAAATAAAATTAAGTGCAGTAAAGCAACAATAAAAGAGTTGCAAAGTTGCAAGAGTTTGCGACCGAACCGAACAATAACTTTAATTTGCTAAGGAAAGATTAATCAAAAAAAAAATGCACGCTTAATTATGAGGATATTTTGAGTATGCATTATTTAAGTTAAATGTGTATGTACTATATATTTTCTTAATATTTGCAAAACATTTTTTTTGAGCCTTCCTTCTTGTCAATTAACAAATTTTTATTGTTTTTTTTTTCTTTTCCTTTATTTTTAAATATGAGTTTAAATCATCCTCAGGGGTTTGCACCAGTGATACTTAGGTCACCCTTAACTTTAAGTGATACTCAAGTGCAAGATTTCATTTGCACAAGAGTCACGGTTAACTGTCATTTAAAACTGATACTAAGTTAAACCGAAGATTTCTTTGGCTTAAGTAACACTTTTGTAATTTTATAACCTTAAAAATAGAAAGTTTTATTGTTTTGTTTGGTAAAAGCGTTAAATTATTTGGGTTGTGTTTGTAAATTTTCAAAATTAATTTAAAATAAATATTTTAAATAATGACCTTATCTTTTTTTTAAGGTTGAAAATCTGCAATTGAAAAAAATGAATTCTGAAAACTACTTATATAGAAACTTTTTTGTTCAGTGCATATTGTTTTTTAATTTTGCCGTTTTCGAGTAAACATGATAGAATTGAAAAAACATTATGGGTGCTAATTTTTAACCCTTTATTAAATTAACAGATTATTATAAATTTTGTTGAAGAGAAGCCTTGGGAAAAATCAACAACTATCCCAAATTTTTATGTACTTTATTTATTTTATTCACATTTATAAAATAAAATAATCATTTCTTTCTTAATAATTTATAGCCCGATAGATCAAAAGTTAAGAAGTTTAGGCCTTTTTTTTATATTTTTATCCAAAAAGTTCGTCTGTAAAAATTTTTGCAGTGTTAAAGTAATAACTTCTATAATTTTTTGTTATTTTATTTTTAGTAAATTGAAGCGGAGTCTTTTTCTATTATATTGCTTATGATGCATTGGATTATATTTAATAAAAGAGTTTTTCCCTAACTAAAAAGTTTGCAGCCCTTTTTCTATTTTCTTTTTTTTTTCGGTTGCTGCTACTCATTATGAATGCGCTCATAAAATAATTAACAATTACACAAATAAAAACCATATTTTTCTTAAAAAATGAACTGTAAGAAACGAATATGCCCTTTTTGGGGAACAAAAATTTAATTGTCTGTCAAATTTTCTTCTTTTTCTTTACTAATAAAACGACTCTAGTTACCAAACATCAAAACTGGTCAATTTTTACAATGTTGCCAAGCTTTTTTAATACTTAACAAAAAAAAATAATAAGTGTAACTTGTGCAAAGCTATTAATCGTTAAGGTCAACCTTAATACTAAGTGCTACTTAGTTATTGTGAACGTTTAAGAGTTAGTGGTGCAAACCGCCGTCTGAAGTATAAAAAAATAACCTACAGAAATGTTAATATTAATAATATACTACAAATTGAATAACTCCTTAAAAAAGTAAAGGTATAAAAAAGCCTGTTAAATTGTTTAACATATTTTATTGCTACTGCACAATAACCTTTATTATATTTCTGGGTGTTCACTTATACTAAAAATAAAAAAATTTAGTTCTGTTTTATAGTAACAAACTAAAAAAACTTAGGTGGTTTTACTCAGAGTAAAGAGTGAACCTATATAATAACAAGATTGGTCTATTAACAATTACCTCGTTCAGTGACTTTGTGAAAACCTAATTAGCTTAGCTTCTCAAAGTGGAGCAGAGCCAACCGAGTTTAAATTATCGAACTGACCTATTCTAATAGGATAAAGAGAAGGACAGCCATACATTATTAAGTAAAGATAAATTTTCAGTTATTTAAATCATTGTCAAAATGACTTGAATCGTTAGATTTATTTAAATTTATAACTATAGTTGATTATTAACCTGTCAAATACATTACTTTTTCAACCGTTTTTTATTTGTATTCCAACTAAATATTTCCACATTTAGTAACGAACAAAACACTTTTTACATATTCAAACATAAATCTCGCCCACCACCCCGACCATCTGTCTGTCACGAGAACGTTTCTTTTTTGGCGACTTTAACTATGAACAGTATTGTACAGCGTCTTAGCTGTGCAAGATAGAAATAAAAAAGATGTCTTTTTATTTGGTTAATCCAAAGATAATATAAAAATTACAGAAGGCAGTGGTGTACATATTTTTTTTTTAAAGATATTCATTAAGGTGCCGCTTGAGATGCCACTAGACTTAATAAATTTAATCAAGTAATACAGTACGTATATGTTGAGAGAGAAGAATTTGCAAACCCATATTTATATAAACTTTTTGTCTTAAAATTAATTATTTTTTGTAAACAAACTTTTTTTTAAATTTTGTTAAAAAATAATATTAATAAATATAAATAATTTAATTATTAATAATAATTTTTAATAATTTATTAATATTTATATATATATATATATATATATATATAATATATATATATATAAAAATATATATATATATATATATATATATATATATATATATATATATATATATATTATATATATATATATATATATATATATAAAATATTATATATAAAAATATATATATATATATAAAAAATTTTTTTTATATATATATATTATATATATATATATATATATATATATATATATATATATATATATATATATATATTTTAAAACATGATCATTTTTTTTTTTGGCTTACAGTTTTTACAAACTTAAGTTAATTCAAGCTTTAGCCCCTTCAAAAAAAGCTGTTCGTCTTAATAAAGTTCCGCTTACAAAAAACTTCCCTCTTTTATGGTTTTTCCGGCTTCTGTTTGAAGAGTGGCCAGTATAATAGTAGTTTTTTTATAATTGGCAGCTCCCAACAGCCCAAACGTAGTGCCACTTTTATCATTTTTTAAACCCCAAAAAGGGGAAATTCCCGCTTTGTTCTTTCCTTCAGTAGGTTAAGACTGTGGAACCTGCTCCCCAAAAATTTTTCGCTCTCCCCCCCAAACCCAAATATTTAAGCCCAGAAAAACCCCCCCCAAAACCCCCGGTACGTTAGTACTTAGGCATTTGACTGCCCAAGTTTAAAAAAAAATTTTAGTTTAGTTTTTATGGTATTATTATTATATAAAAACGTAAGGTCATTTGCATTTTTAGTATTTATTTTGGTCTTTTAAACCATTTCCTCTCCTACTATCCCACTATTTATGTTTGTGATAGGTTAACGGACCGGGTAATTTTTAATACTGAGTTTATTAACCCGTCAAAGTACTTTGTACATGCACAAGATATTCACTTACCACTCAACAAAGCTGAACTAGTAAAATACGTATTAAACAATAAAAATATTGCAACATGTTAATTCTTTTCCAATACACTTTGTTATCCGTCACGTAGATTTATCAGCTATGGCCTATAAAAATCTGTAAATTACGCCCGCGTACAAATGGATGGCTCTGCCCCGGAAAACGCAATGTAATCGACTTTTAAGCTAATAACATTGTTGCATTCCCCCATTGCTAAGGGCCAACGCTAAAAAATTTTTGTAAATACAATTTTACTGTTGTTACCTCAGGTTTAGCGCTACAAAAGTTAATTAAAGAAAATATTTTATGAAAAATATTAAATGCTAGCCTTGACTATCAAATTTTAAATATTATCACTTATATTCCTTAAGAAGGTTTAATGTTTAAACTATACTTGTAATTAAATGGTAGAGTTCTGGTTATAAGGTTGTTATAATTTTAATAATATTTCTTACCTAATAAACTTTTATAAAAAGATTTATTAAAAATCTAGAATCTATGCCTTAGATAAGGTTAAAAAAATGCCACTATAATACATGAGTATTGATGATTTATAACAAAAAACTTAGCTAGATTTTTGTTAAAGTTATCAATTTAAATCCTAATTTGGTTAATTATAAAGGTTTTAATTTACGTCATCCTACCATGAAACAATTACTCCACATAAGGTTTTATTGCAAAAGTAAAATTATTTTTGTTAATTATAAAAAAATGATATTTTCTGGTATAGTTTTTAATTTGTTATTATCAGTAAGTGCACCAGTTTCTGAACCAAAATACTTCACCTGCTAAGCTGCACGTTTTTGATTAGCCACTGGGTATAAAAATAATAATAAATTTAAATACCGTTTTTGCTTAATTTTCTTTTGTACAAAAACAATTCTAACTTATCATCACATAATAATTTAATTATTATTATATATTATATATGTAAAAGTTCTTTTTATTTTAACTACCAAAATTTATGTTAAACCATTTTGTTCAGCAAATGAAACAAATTTATATATATATATATATATATATATATATATATATATATATATATATATATATATATATATATATATATATATATATATATATATATATATATATATATATATATATATATATATATATATATATATATGCGCCTTACGGCCTCCAATGCGACCCATTTCATTGGTCTATTAACGTGACGGCGTACTCTTACGACGCTGCTACTCCTTTCCGCCTCTCTGTCCAAAGCGAGCGTTGCATAGCCCACGACGGGCGGCTTCCTTTGTTTCGTTGGTTTTAGATCGGTAAATAAATTTTTTAAAATGATTTGAATTCATGAAGGCGGTGTTGTCACGATTATTTTGGAAAATTTACTGTTTAAATTTAGATTTTTATTATTCTATTAAGATTTAGAAGGCACGTTAACTAACTTGTGGCTATAAAAAAATAGCTTCCAGGTTAAGTAAAATTAAATTTTATGTTTTGTTCCTACAGACTCGCATTATTCATTTCTTTTTTTATTTACCAGTTTCACGAACAAACCTACTTATGGTTTTGCCCATTCAGGTAATGTATAGAAGCTATGAAAAAAGGAAGCATGTTTTTGATATTTTTTTGTAGTTTATTTAAATTACGAAGCTTTATTTAAATGTCAATTAATAATCAATTAATAACCACTGTTATGTATACGAGGACCTGTACATTACTAGATGTTACAACTGTGGGGCTTTTGGCCACAAATCAGCTGATTGTGATAAAAACAAACAGTGCACCTACTGTGCTGGGCCACATGACAGATTTCAATGTCAGAAGCAAGAAAAACGATGTGTCAACTGTTTATACATTAAAAATAAATACAACCCCTTAACATCTTGTGACCATGACAGTGAAAATGAACAAGAATGTCCTATGCTGGCAAAGAAATGTCAAATGGCAAGAGAAAAAATAAATTACGGAGCTGTGATAATTTAGTTGTTAATAATTATACATTTTTTCTTTAAATAGTATGGATGAATGTGTGATTGAAGATCTGATAGAGGACATGGTTGATTCAAAAATTGTTGATATGGATAATTTTACTACAGCTATTAATGTGCAAAATAAAATTTTTTAATATTATGCAGATTAACATAAGAAGTATTAGGCAAAATTTCGATAATTTGTTGTCTTTCATTGAAAGTATAATTTAAAATTTTGTGACATGATTATTCTTACTGAATGTTGGAAACTTGACAATCCGAACTATTTTGCTATTCCGGTTTTGTTGGTCATTACAACGAGGCAGATATTAATTAAGAATGATGGTGTTTTTATATTTGTTAGGTCCACATTGGATTGTACTATAAAACACTAAAATTGTTGGTGTTACAGTTAGTGATGTCTCCTTTATAATAAGCAACGTCTCTTATACAGTTAAGGCCTTGTATAGACCACCTTGTACTAATGTCAAACTGTTTCTGCAGGACTTAAACAACTTTCTTTTAAATAATTTAAAATCGCAGGTTGAAATTTTGATTGGTGATATAAATATTAACATAAACGATAACTCAAGTCTTTCTGTAGAGTATTTAGCTATATTAAATCTACATGGATTTAAGTCTCACATTAATCAAACCACTAGGGACAATAATGGTAGTCACAGTTGTTTGGATCATATATTTTTAAGAAAAAAACTTACGAAAAGTAATTGGAAAACCCAATCATTTATTATTCATTCCCAGATTACAGATCATTATCCCACTATGCTAAACATATGTGAGAATAACAATATTAACCGACAATTTCATAATGACCCAAAAAAATATTTTTCTTACATTAACTATGACTTTCTGGAGAGTAAATTGGTTGATGAAGACTGGGAAACAGTCGTAGCAGATTCTGATGCCAATTCGGTAACCCATAATTTTATAAATAAATTTCGAAATTACTTAAAAGAATCAACTATAACTAAACTGGTAAATGATACATATAGAAAAATTAAACCTTGGATTACAGTTGGCATTATTTCATCAATTAGACATAGAGATAGATTAAAAAAGAACTTAATGAAAAACTTTAGTCCTGAACTAGATAATTCATATAGAAACTATAGAAATATGTTAAACAAATTAATAAAAACCATCAAAAATAATTACTACAGGAATCAGATTAATGGTAATGTCCATAATACGAAAAAAATATATCAAATAATAAAAAATGCTACTAATGAAAACGTAACTTTTAGTGATAGGCTTGAAATTCTTAACGACGCTGGAGAGAAATTTTTGAGTGATAAAGGTATGGCAAATTATTGTAATAATTTTTTTTTAACGGTCGGTGAGGGGATGGCTCAGAGGATTCAAAGACCTGCCAAACCCTTGAAAATGAAATATAGCAACCTAAAATCAGTATATTTTAAACCAGTAACTGAAAAAGAACTTATTGAGCATATATCTACATTAAAAAACAACAGTTCACCGGGAATCGATGGTATCTCCAACAAAACTATAAAACATACACACAAGTACTTAGTAAAACCATTAAAACATATCATAAATCTTATTTTTAAAAGTGGAACTGTTCCATCTTATTTTAAAACCTCTATAGTGACTCCAATCTATAAATCGGGTAACAAACATGAAATTGCTAACTATAGACCAATAAGTTTAATTAATAATTTTAGCAAAATTTTGGAAAAGGCCATTAAAGTAAGACTTTAACTTTTTTGAATGACAATAATATCCTCTCAGAGAAACAATTTGGGTTTCTTGAAAATATAAGCACTGATCATGCAATGTATGACTTAATTTATAAAATAACTTCCAATTTAAACGTGGGAAAGAAAACCATTGCAGTGTTTTTAGATTTGGCGAAGGCGTTCGATGGTTGCCGCATGATGCCCTTTTAAGACTCTGTCCAATTATGGAGTTCGTGGCCCTGTACTGGATGTCCTCGCATCTTATCTGAGTGAGAGGTTACAGGCTGTAAAGCTAAATAATACTGTTAGTGTTTCTAATTATATTAAGATGGGTGTACCTCAAGGGACGGTACTTGGCCCCATTCTATTTATTTCTTACATAAATCCACTTCTTAAAGAGGTTGATATGGGGTACAATACTGTCGTATGCAGATGATACTGTCTTAGTTTTTGAAGGTAGTGATTGGGACAAAGTTAAGGAAACTAAAAACCTCAGACTGTGAAGACATGGTTTGATTCATTCAAACTTTCATTGAATTTTACAAAAACCAATTTTATTGCTTTTCCTGACCCAGAAAAATAGACCAACTTTTAATACTTTGCAGATGAGTGAGTCCGGTCATCAGATTTCATCAGTTGAACATACTAAATATCTGGGCATTATAATTGATCAACATCTAAAATTTAACGCACATATAACTAAACTGGTGAAATCAATGAAAAATCTCATACATAAATTTTTTCGTAGTTTAGAATATTTTAGGGAGAAAAAATTTTATTTCTCCTAAAATCTAAAAAATTTTTTTGAGATATGGGATATTGGTGTGGGGTGGAACCTATAAAACAACACTATATCCACTTAATGTTATCCAAAACTATATATTGAAAATCATATTTAAAAAACCAAAATTATTTCACACTTCCTTCTTTATTCTGATAAAATATTAAATACAAGATGTTTATATATTCTCACCGTTTGTAAATTTATGGTCGAAATAAACACTTAGTGAGGACATCACATGCTTGTAACACTAGGTTTGGACTACAAAACAATATTTGTCTACCTTCTAATAAGACAACACTTAACTTAAAATCAATTGTATATCTAGGACCAAAAATAGTTAATTTGTTACCACATAACATTCGTAATACTCCAACATTTAAAACCTTTAATTCTAGATGCGCGAAGTTTATATATGATAATTATGCACTTTTCTCTAACTTGTTTTAATTATAAACTTTTTCCTGGTATTTTTATGTGATTTATTGATTATATTAAATGAAAATTAAATTATTATTAGTGTCTCTGTACTATTACTGTTTATAGGCTTAATTTAGTAGATTTGTCGGTTAATCTTGTGTGAACGAGAATATGGCATGAATGAGGTTTCCTCCTGATGAAAACACATACAGATATTTATATATCTAGGTGTTTTCTTTGTTAATTAATTGATACGTATATTTATTTGTTAAATTGTATTAAAATATTTAATTGTTTGTTATGAAATAAATAAATAAATAAATAAATAAATTCCTGGTTTAAAAATATAAAAGAAAAGTGATCATGATTTACTAAGTGTGTATATTTTTCAAAAACCGTTCTTTATTTCTCTTATGGTAATTATTGTTAAACACTGTATTTTATTTTTAATATTATCTATCTGTAAATATTTATGTCGAATTTCCTGCCCCATAATTAAAATACTCTGTTTGGGTAGTTGTATTATGTAAATAAATAAATTAATTAATAAATATAAAGATAAATAAACAAATAAATAAATATATAAATAAATAAATAAATAAATAAATAAATATAATTAAATGGGTTCAAAGTAAATGGACACAAGATATTAAAATTGTGTATTCTTCATTTAACTGTTTTTTTTTTTAATTTCTAAAATGTTTAATAAATAAAAGTATTTAGATAATTTTGGTTAGTTTTGCTGTTTCCTAAATTAAAATTGTAACTTCACACCAGGGAAGGGTGACGAGGGTGAAAGAAAAGGGGCTTCAAAAATCATGAAAGTAGTGTGGCGTAATATATAAATGGTCCCTAACCTTGATGTATTATTTTTTAAAAAGGCCCTAAAAAAATACTTTACAAAGATTTGCCTGAAAGAGTGCGGCGAAATGTACATTGATAAAATAACTAAGAGACAAACTTATTCTTTTATCGTTATTAGCCAAAGCACTTGGACTACCTAAGATTCTTAGTTTGCGCGGATGATATAAAACTATTTATGTAACTGTAACTCTAAACATTTAAAACGCTTAAAAAAAGCCTCTTAAAATGTTATGTCCTAAATTTCTCTATCTAAGTCTAAATGTTAATGTGGTTTAATTTATAATTAAACTACATAACAATAAATATATAATAATATTTTTTGTTCCGGTCAAAAAACAAGAGTCGAAACCAATTTAATATGGAAATATCCAAAAGAGAAATCATCACAAGAAAGGACCCGCTTTATTTTCTGTTGGAAAAAAGAGTTCGTTGGGCGAACAAGGACAAATTCTTAGAAAGGATTTGGTTTAGGCAAGTGAGAAAAATCTTTTTGTGTAGCAATTCTAAGGATATAGTAAAAATAAGTATAACAAAGACAGAATCTAAGTAAAAAAAGGTGATGTTTGGGGAGAAATAAATTGGCAAAAAATTTGATTTAAGAA
>JAHBCN010026965.1:0-10318 GCA_019359885.1 Listronotus oregonensis | reverse complement strand
ATTTTCAGTTTATCTGATTTTTAAAGGGATGAAAGTGTAAACTGTGCCCAAACAATTTATAAGGTTAAAAGCGCTACAGTGTGAGCTTTAATTTGACACAAAATTTCAAAAAATCACTTTATTAATTTAAAAAGTTCAAGACCACAAAAATGTCGTAAAATACGATTTCATGTGCCCGGTGACATACTCAAAGGAACCTTACTGGTTTGACCTGGTTCTATGCCAAAAAAAAAACGACACGATAAACTCACGAAATCACTCCGCTATATAAGATTTTGCTATTTGCTTGATATTTCATAGTAACACTCACCAGTCTTAACAGCCAAAGTTTAAGAAAAAACATAATACTTTACTTTTAGCAAATAAGAATTTGTTTTGTATATACCAAAGCTACCAAAGTTGATCTATCTATCTAAGCCAAATTGTTATGACACGTTTAGCACTTTAAGCTGCGTTATTACTGTTATTAGTTTCTTATTTTATTACTGTATTTTTAAAGAGACACTATAAGGAGTAAAGAGAAAGACCTGCTTATTTAAACTTATAAAAATGAATAATTACTTATACTAATGTTACTTTTCCGTCCATAAGTAAAAGTAATTAATTCTGTATTAAGTGTGATTTTGAGACTTGAGTGAGACTGATTATTGTGATAATTGTTCATAAGCCAGTTTGAAATAAATATTAACCTTGAATCGTTGTCTTTTTCCATTCACATATAGAAAATTTTCATAAAATTCTTTAAAGGTTTCATCGCTAACACACAACCCGGCCGGGTTGGCGACGAATGTAACCGGGCCCGGCTGGGTTGAGAAACATACCGGGTTGCAATCTCTATGTGCTTCAAGTCCAAAATTTCTGTCAATGACGCATCGCTCGCTTTTAGAGTGCCCCGGGTTGTGTGGGGTCAGAGGAATCAATTCCAGTGGCGTATGCATTTTAGAAAATAAATGATAAAATTTCGTCAAAACATGAAAATATTTTTTACAAGCAAAAGTTATTTTATCACATTTTTATCAACCCTTTAAATTAGTAACAAGCCTATATTATTTTGGTATTATTCGCAAATGAAAAATGTAATTTTTGCTTTATTTTGCACACCTCCTATTTGAGGTCATAGAACACAAATTTGAGTTGGCAGATTTTTCAACGTTTTTCCAAAAATACATTTTTACTTTAATTTTACCTTCTCTGATTTTATTTTGCTACATAAAAAAATAAAATTTTAGTCTTAACATAAATTAAAACAGATGTAAAAGCAGAACGAATCCAAGTTACACCGACTTGCCAATTCACCACCAATCTTGCAATTTCAATATTAAATACGATATTTAAACGCATTGCTTCATCCAAAATATTCAATTATATAAGAAACACGAAAGCCCTGAGATCATCAGCTTGTAGAATCCAATAACAATTTCGGGTCTTTCGTGTTCCATATTTAAGATTTCCATATCGAGAATATTTTTGATCAAACATTGCGGGTCGAGCGAAGTAAGGTTCGCATACCTTATAAAAATGTCATAAAGAAAACTATTACAACCTGGTAACAGGTCAACATTTTTAGAATTTCGAGTTGAATCTGACGTAAACGTTTTACCTACTTTTTATTGAAAATTAAGGTTTTTTCCTTACTTTTTAAGTGTTTTTTTTAATATTAAGATAGTATGAGTTTTTAAATATGTTTTCGTGCAAATGACAGAATTTAAAGGAATATGTCGTAAAATGGAATTAAACAATTCAATTATTATTATTTTTTAAATACTATAAGAGGCAGCCAAAAAACAGCTTTTTTTGATTCATGTTTAATAATCGAAAAGTAAAAAAGTGTGCAAAAAAATAGCAAAAATCGCATTTTCCAGTATCCGCATAATTACTAATATTGATTTTTTGCCTTTTAAAACTCTGAATACCGTACGCGAATTAACTTTTGTTAAAGTTGCACATATCTCTGCAGCATCCAAAGTGGTTAGTTCTGGATTTTGTTCCCGAATCCCATAGTAAACATTTTAACCATTATTCTTTCTTTTAACGTTAACTGAGTTTTTTTTATAGGCGGATAACTAGTTAAAAGTTGGTTAATATATCATAGTTTACAGAATTAAAAGCACTTAACAACACTAAATCTTTATATACAACTATATACACTAAATAAGATAAACTATTATAAAATTGGCACAAACAATATCTATACTACTATTATTAGAAATTTATAATATTTAGAAAATACCCTGTATAGCAATTAAAATTTAAACTTAAAAATCTGTCCATAATCAATAATAACTAAATAAAATCATCGAACAGCACGAAAACCCTGTCGATACGCTTATTTTTAAGTCTCTTCAAGTTGTAAACTAAGGGAATGTGTGTTGCCACTTTTATTGTCTTCGCGATAACAATGATTTCAATACATATTGGCGTGCTATTTTAAATGCGATTGCTGGCTGGTGATTTATTCTTGCGAATTATGACAACGTGGCGATGAAACTTTTGGCCGGTTCACTGTTATTTGAGCGGAAAAGTATATCATAGGCTTAAAAATCATTTACTGGTGTTAGATTTTTATTCAGCCGCTTCGTCGGTTGGGTGGCCGGTATTAAATGAGTCACTGACAGAAATTTTGACTTGTTAGGGTATAGTGTTAGTTAAAAGAGACATAAATTACGGCTCTAATTAAAAAAAGCTATTTTTACAATCACCGTGTTTCATTAAAATCCATCATACCTGCTAATAGTACATAAAAAGATCTTTATTCTGAATCCAAAACAACGTCTGACACTTTCTCTGGATTAATTTCTATATGACAATCCTCAATCTTTCACCAGTTTGAATCGCATAATGCTGCCTCTTCTTCTCTTAAAATCCAAGACAAGATTTTCTTATGTTTTTTTTTATAACTAGTTATAGAAAGCCATAACTTCATTTTTTTCTTATAGCGATTGGTAAGATCGGAACCTTCTGGTCTACCTTTTTTAATAAATCTCTGGAGTTTTAATCTATTCTATATCCACAAAGTAAGATGTATTTTCATTAATATTTAATCTTCTAAAATTTCATGTGATTCTGTTTGGCATTCATTTTTAAAGCTTTGGCTTTGATCAATATATGAACATTTACTTAGGATTTCATTACTTATAAATAATGATACTTTTTGGTTTATCCGTGTTAGCAAAATTAAACGTTTTTTTAGTGTTCACAGGTCGCGCACAGCTTTTAAATAAAAGCACATACCACCTGTAACTTATTAACATAAAGAACATAACATTTTTTAGCTATCTATAACCTTAAAACGTTTTATAGCCAAGTCGAGACTCGGGAAAAGATCTTCTACCATTCAGCAATCCAACCAGAACCAAGATATCTTTATGGAAGATCTAAGCGCGCCAAAAACACGAGAAATTCATTGACTCATTGCAGTACTTTTTAGATTTATTTTTACAATGTGACATGAATACCTAAATCGCCACATTACTGTCGATTTCTAAACATTCGACGGTACTTTGATTTAATTTTCGAATTATTATTAACATGATCGATGAGCTTGCACTTTTGTTTCTTTTAATTCCTAAAACTTAATTTGGCATTCGAAAAGCCTATACCGCAATTTAATAGGTTTTTTCCACTTACAAAATAATTCCATGCAAGAATTAGGCATTGTAGTTCGTGCTAAAGACGGTACTTGTTTTGCATGTTAATATGGTTCCTTTTATGAGGACAATTTTGGAGGAAATTCATTGAATATATGCAAATGTTAAATGTTAAAAATAAGATGAGTAAGTTGAATTAGTTTAGTGTATTTTTTTTTTTAAATCTAGGTATACTACAGGTTTAAATCTTTAGTGGATGAAATTACTTAACAATAATATTATATTTTCTTTGAAATTCAGTTTAACATCGACATAAATTCCTTAAAATTTAGTACATAGAGAGGATTTTATAAGTTTATCATTTAAAAATATGTTATTAAGTACACATTTTCCATCAAAAACTTATTGTTAGGAAAGGCTTATTATGTATTGTCTGAATACTTTGAAGATAATTTTGAATATACAGAAACATTTTGTTCAAATTTAATTTTAAATAACTTAATTAGTTTTCTATCGATTTTAATCATTTTGTGTCAAGTTGTAGGCACTATCTTCCAGATTCTCATTTAATACCGGGCTTGCAAAAATTTCAAATGGGCTTGGTGTTATACAAGGTAGAACCAAGAAGTGTATTTTGCCCTAAATTTCAAAACACTCTTAAAAAATTTAATGACATAATGATAAATCTTTGTTGATAAGCCACATCTTTTCTTAACATTAACACATCTTTTGCTTATATATATCTTTATTTTAAAAAAAACACAAATTTTAAAAAAATATGCAATTTGCAACAGTTTTCTTTAATTTAGGGAAAAAAATACACAACAACAAAGTTGATAAGTCAAACTTTTAATTTTGTTTTCGTTTTTTCGTAATAATTTCTTAACCAAATGACATAGTATACAAATTGGGATTTGGGGGTTCTCTGAGGTGAGAAATTCAAATTCGTCCATACTTTTGATGTTGCTGGTAGAGGGCGGCAGCTACGGCCTACCCACTTGTTTTAGATGGCATATTTTTAAGCTTGGTATATTTACCTTTTATTAAATAGAAGTTACTATAATTCCCCCTGCCTCAAAAACGTATACCTCATTTAGGTCTCTAAAAGTTTCCTTTTAAAAGGCCCACCCAGGGATTTTTTTTGGAAACTTTTGAAGGGTGAAATTTTGGGGGAGTTTAAAGAGGGGTTTTGGGTTTTGTGCCGTGGAGACATTTGATCAGCGTGTTGAAAACTATTATTGCAAAGTTTGAAAAAATTGAGCAAAAACCCTTTTACATAAGGGAAAAATTTTAAAGGGCCTTTTTAAATCATTTATCTCAAAAAAAGTTGCTCCTAGAGACTAAATGAATATACGTTTTTGAAGAGAAAGAATTATAGTAACTCTATTTAATAAACAGTCAATACACTAAGCTTAAAAAATTGCCAAACTAAAACAAGTGAGGAGGCCGTGTGCGCCCTCTACCAGCAACATCAAAAGTATGGACGAATTTGAATTTCTCGCCTCAGAGAACCCTCAAATTCCCAACGTTATACCGCTATGTCATTTAGTTAACAAGTTATTACGAAAAAAAAAAAAAATTAAAGGTTTAACACCCTGTATCTTAGTTATTATCAACATCGGGATAAGGCGAGTTTACGTTAATTGCATTATTTTGAACTAAAGAATCTGCTGTTGCTTTGTGTGCCATTACTTCTAGGACACCCTGTATAAATGGTAATTTTTAAGATGTGGGGTTTCACTTTTTTGGTAAAATCAACAGGATTAATTTTTTTTTGAGTTTTGATTGGTTAGCGGGGTACGACCAAGGAAGTTTAAAGGTGTATGGAAGCCCAATACTGTAGAACAAAATTGTCCAGGCGTGCAGGGAACGGAATAGGGGTTGGCCCGTGGGTTTTCGCAATAATAGTACGTCAGAGCCGGACTTCCATAATTCTTTGTTACTAACTATAAAGTTGACATCATCAAATGTCAAATTCAAGCATTCACTGTTTTTTTTTAATTTTTTTGCACAAAATTGTTGGTTATTAAACGATACTACCATAGAATATTTAAAATTATTGTGTAATATTGGATTTTTTTATCATCTGATATAATATGGAAAGAAGCCTTCTATTTAAAAGGTCGATATTTTTGTGAGTTTTTTTATTTTTACCAAAAATCTTTGTAAATAAATAAAAACACGATTTTTTAAAATAAATTTTAAACATTGTATGATATTTTCATGTACTTATCACCAATTTTGTGATAAAAGAAGGGCAAGATAGTGTAAATGAGTTTAATCTAATCCTAAGATTCTGGTTGTACAAAAAAAAGTGAAAATTTTTATAGCTTTTAAATATATTTTCACTAATAAAAACATTCATGAGACAAATAACAGTGGTTAAAAATGTTTAGTCACCTTTGGTTAGGTACCCCATTGTAACAGTACCTTAAATATTATGTGCCCCCCTATTCGAGTTTAAAAAAATTAATAATGTAAGTTTGAAAAAAAATTTTTCTTTTAAAAAAACAAAAAAAAAAAAAGGAACTTTAAAAAAAATTTTTTCCCTTTTTTTAAAATTTAGGGGTTAAAATTTTAAAATTTGCCTGGTCTCCCAGAAAATAATTTTGAATTTAAAAAAACGAATTAAAAATTTTTTTACCCCAAAAATGTAAAGCATTTTTTTCAAAAATCCACAAAATACAAAAATTTGGAAAACCTAAAAAAGTTAAGTTCCCTTTATTTTCCACTGATTCCCTTGAAATTTTTTCTTATTTTTTATTCTAATTAATATTTTATTATTTTTTTCGGTTACCTAACTTACTCTTATAAAACACCATCAGGACGCAGAGCTAAGTATTATCCCTTTCCCCCGGTCTATCAGCACGTTGGGCGAGAGAAAAAATTATGGATCTATTATCTATACTTGTTTCTCTCTCGCACGTAAAGCCAAGGCTGCCTCTGTAGGTTTTACTGAAGGATTTAGCCTAATTTTTTGTTAATTTTTGATTTAATTTGACCAGCATGTACTATGGGGAAAGGGGAAATAAAATCATTTTAACTGGTTTTAATTCTTTTTTATAATAAATCACTATATCCAAAAAATATATAAACTTTTTTTAAAATCCTGCAATTTCTTGTATCCAATTTCGATAACCCCGGGTTGTAAGTCTCGTATACACTCCAGGAGCTGAGATGCACGGCTTTAAAGACCAGGGAACTACCCCCCTTGCACGCCTTTTGATTACCAGTGGACCCCCCGAATCACCCTAAAAAAGGAAATATTAATTTAGTATTTAATAGATTTAAAGGGTTTTAAAAAGGGGGGAAAAAAAGGATCTTTGCAAGCAAAAGATTACACAATGAAATTCTCTAAAGATGTAAACACAAACAAAGTGGAAAGCCCCGAAGCCCCCAAGATGGACTGAAAAGGGGGTCCCGTTCTCAAGGATTTTTCCATCATGTAAAACATATAAAAAAAAAAAATTTTTAACAAACGGAATTTTTCCGTGAAAATTAGTGACAAAGCCCAAAAAAAGCAGTTTTTTGGGTTTTGAAAAAAAAAATAAAACACAGAAAACACCCGGGGAAAAATTTTCGCAATTTTAAAAACCAAATCCAGTAAGGGAAAAAAAAAATTTTCTTCCCCACAAAAAAAAAAAATACAAAATCCTGCTCTTAAAGACCGCCAATCAAATTTGGCGTAAAATTCAAGTGACCAGATTTTTATCCTTTCCATTTTACGGTCTGGAATAAAATTTTATTTTTTTTGAATTATTTTTATTTTGGGGAAAATTTTTTAAAAAAAATTGTTGCATTGTAAAACCCGATTAAACCCGATACACAAAAACCCCCCTTTTTGGGTTTTTTTTTAAAAAGGGTTTTTAAATTTTTTAAAAAGGGTTTTTTTTTTAAAATTTTTAAAAAAAAAGAAATTTTTGGGTTTTTTTCCCCAAAAAATAAAAAAAGGGGTTTTTAAAAAAAACCAAAAAACCGAAAAACCCTTTTTTAAAATTTTAAAATTTTTTTTAACCAAAGACTTTATTCAAAAAAAAAATTTTAAAATTAAAAAAAAGGGAAATGAACCAAAATTGTTTTTTAATAAAAGGGAAAAAACTTTTAAAAAGGGTTTTTTTTTAAAAATTTTCTTTATAAAGATATTTGTATGTGTATGTGTGTGCATTTTGGGCCCTTTTTTTTTTTTCGATAATTACAATGACGAAAGTTCCGTCAAAATTTTGTTCATAATTTTTATCATGAATTTCACTAAATTGTTATAAAAAAGTGTATAAGGGTTTCTTACACTGCAATGCCCTTTGGTGTTACTTCTACCCCCCGCACATAAATTCTCTGTACTGGAATAGTCTTCAAAAAGTTGATCTGTGCAGTAGCTATCTGAGAAGAGTGTGATTCGAACTTTTTGCAAAATATCTGAAGGTTCAAAGAGAGTTTCGTTTACCATCCCCCGCTAAAAAATGATAACTTTTTTAAAGGAAAAACTTCTGAGATTAAGCCTCTTTCAATGATCTCTAGAAAAAATAGTCCAGTAAATAAAGGGACAAAGCTGAAAAATAAATCTGAAAAATTTTTTCCCCTTGGGCGCAATTCTTAGGTCTTGGGGGATGTTTTTCAGCAAAAAAAAAGTTTATCACTATTAACAAGTGGGAAAGGGCTGAAAATGGCCCCTCAAGGCCCAAAAAAGGGGTTTTTTTCCCTAATATCTCCCAAAAATTTTGGGGAAAATTGGTTTTTTTTTAAAAAAAAAATAAAGATCCCTTTGAAAGTCTACAAAAATGGCCCTTATAATTTTTTTCTAAAAATCGATAGTTTTCTAGATAACGGGACCCAAAAGTTCCCTCATTTCAGCTGCCGCTCTACAGCTAGAATGCCGCTATCTTCATGGATTCACTTATAAGCGGGAGGACGAATTGTTCCATTAATCGGGCAATAATATACATTTTTTAATCATTCAAAGTTAATCGTACCTATCATTGCATATAAGTTTTGGTCCATTCTGATTTTTCTAGAATATTTAAAAAAGGGGTCAAAGTTTTTTTCACAATATTTTGGGAATATCTTATTAATTTATTGATATTTTTGAAAAAATGGTTTGTTATTAGCATTTTTTTTTTAAAAAGACCTTAGCAAGTGTTTAATGATTCCAGAAAAAAATTTACCCCCTTTTTTTGCGTTTTGATAAAAAATTGTTTTTTCCCCCTTTGCTTTTTTTTGCCTACTACCACATCTATTCCGTGTGGAATGTTATGGTTTTTTCGACGGCCGTTTTTGCGAAAAAAATTGGTGATTCAAAAAAATGGTAGGAACAATTTTTGTAGATTTCAAGGTGATCTTCATTTTTTGTCTTAACAAAAATTCTCTAGTTCCCATATTTTGGCAGATATTTGCGGGCAACTCATTTTTGGGACTTTGTGGGGCCATTTTCAGCGGGTTTCCACGTCGGAATCGTGATAAACTTTTTCTCGCTCGAAAGCATTCGCAAAGGCCTAAGATTTGCACCACAAATGAAAACTGTACAGATTTATTTACAGCATTGGGAACTTTCAGATCTTTAGTTGCTGGACTAAAAGTTACGATTACAAATATTTTGAACTGTAATGAAAAAGAATGAAAATTTTATTGTTGACAAAAATAAAAATTGGACTTTAATTTTAAAATAGAGTTGTTGTGAATTTGCTTTTGTGCCTAAAAAATTAGGATATTTCCTATCTAAATAGTATCTTATTTTTTGATTCTGTATATACAGCCCCCCGGTAGAAAACCACGAGCCGCCACTGGGAAAAATTTTTAAAAAGGGGGTTTTTTTAAGTGTAATATTTGGTACCTATTACCCATGCCTTTTCATTAAACGGAATGGTTGCGTCTGGTTTGGTTTGTATGGGTTGAATTGTGTCACTGAATATTAATGGAGAAACCAAAAAGAAAACAAAAAAAATAATAAATTGAAAAAAATAATAATATTGGTTAAAATTTTTCAAGAACTTATTTTTCTAATATCTGCCAATAAATCTAATACCTAAAAGTTTAATTTTTTATAATATTTTTTTTTTATTATAGAAACCAGACAAATCGTGCGGAAATGCTTCTATGTAGCTTGTTGTATTTTGATGAATTTAATTAGTGAGTAATTTCTTTTTATATAAACAAAATAAAAATTAATTTTACCTACTTCTACAAGAGCCAAGTCATTTATACTGTTCAGTTTCACTGTATAATCTGGATGGAGATATACTTTTCTGACTTCCTTGCTGTAGGTATGATTTGAAGAAAAATCATCAAAATCAATCCCCCCCAACTCTTTTTAAAAATTTAAACTGTAAAAACAATATTAATATCATAGAAGTAAGTAAAATTTTTTTTTTATTCCAGGTGGTGCGTAAACATAGGAAATTCCAGTAAATTTTAAGGGGGTCAATTATTGGGTCCCCCCCACAGTTTACAGAAAAAAAGTATAATAACTTTTTTTTAAAACCTATCTTCAAAGTCCTCATGAAGTTTCAAAAAATTTTAATAAGCGAATCTTGAATTTTTTCAATTAAATGCAATTGCAAAATTACCAAATTTTCGGTTTAGTTCAGGGGTCTCCAAACTACGGCCCGAGGGCCACATCCGGCCCGCGGACAGATTTTGTCCGGCCCGCGAAGAGCTAGCATACTTGAAATCCCCTTTTTTTGGGAAAAAATAATTTTTATAGAAATTAAATTTAGTTTTCTGAAGTATTCTAATTTTAT
>JAHBCN010026964.1:0-10369 GCA_019359885.1 Listronotus oregonensis | reverse complement strand
AAATGTACAGCGACGGCAATTAAATATTTGCAAAAAATTTGTCAAATTTTGACTTTTCTGCCAATTTTTGTAAAACGCTTTTTTTTACCTTGTTTTACTTTAAATTACTGTAAATAAAGCAAAAGGTAAAAGAAAATATTTATATTTCATAAAAAACTAACAAATTAATAAATTAATTAACAATTTAATAAATTTAAACAAACATTAATATTTTTTCAAACAAATTTAATATTTTATTGCGTCCCCGTTTTTTTCTAAAATACAGTTTGGCCTTCCAGGCATCGAATGGACCAAAGCCCGGGGCTTAGTCCGGATATCCTCGTAACTCATTCCACGCCTCTAAAATTTTATCCTTAAGTTCGTTTACATTTTGCGGCCTAAACTCATTTTTCCTATTTATTTTTTTAACTAATAAGCCCCAAACATTTTCCATAACATTTAAATCCGGACTACGTGCGGGCCGCATGGAGGTAAGTAACACGCGGCATCGCCATTCGGGAGGCCGGTCGTATTTTTGAATATAACACGCGGGCGGGCAGAAGTAAAACCATTTTTAAACCGACTTTAGAAAATTAGGAGGTTCTCAATTCGCCCGTATGTATTTTTTTTATATGTTTGACAATTATTTCGTGGTTCAGAGATCAATTTTTTTTTTTTTTTGTTCCACTCAGGAGGCATTCTTCTTGTGTGGAAATTAAAAAAGTTTATTAAAAAAATATATATCTCACCCCTAAAGGGTTAAAAGAGGGCACATTCTGAGCTTAGGTAATAATAAGAGATATTTAGTTTTCACGTTTAATTAAAATAACATTCAAGTAAAATGAAGTTCATTTAAAAAAATTCTATGTATATATTTCACAGTTATTAATCCTATTATGTGTGATTATGGATAAAATAAAGGACATAGTTATTTAGCTACTTTTCTGTCACCTTATCCTTTATTGTTTTTTACATATTTGTCAAGCGAATGAGGTGCAACTGTCTTTTTCTTCCCCCATTTACCTTTGCCTTCTTGAAATCTTCCTTTTCTTACAGAAAATAAAAATTAATAATATACCTTATAGCTTCTTTTTGGTGTTTTTAATAGCCATACCTAAATTTTTCGAATGTTGGTGGATGATTTGACTTAATTTTTGTGTTTTTGAAAGAAGTATGCAATAAACCTAGTTAGAGTGAAGTTATCCATAAAAGGCCAGCCATAAAATCTTCTCGATGGTGCAGATTGTGCCGCCCGGCCTACTACCTAATTCCAGGCCAGTTTTTTAAACAAATTAGGATAAAAATATATTTTTATAGAAAAATTAATATTTATAGAGGGTGTCCCTAAAAGGTCTGTACAATGTAAATTTTGTCAAAAAATTATTTTAATTTTAGACATAAAATACTTAAAGATGTTGTTTTAAAAATAAAATAAACGCAAAGAAAAAAACAATATAAAAAAATTGTTTTAAAATAAACTACTTGAAAAATTTGTCGTTTTAAAGTTTCCTTTTCGCTAAAAAGCCTTGCAAAATTAAGAAAAAAAAATTAATCATATAAAAAATGACGTTTTTTTAAAGTTTGACAGCTAAGACCTTCTTGTGTTGCTCCCAAAAAAATATGGAAATGTTCTTTTAAACCTTTTTTTAAAACAATTTTTTTTATATTGTTTTTTTCTTTGCGTTTATTTTATTTTTAAAACAACATCTTTAAGTATTTTATGTCTAAAATTAAAATAATTTTTTGACAAAATTTACATTGTAAGACCTTTAGGGGACACCTTATAAATATTAATTTTTCTATAAAAATATATTTTATTCTAATTTGTTTAAAAACCTGCCTGGAATTAGGTAGTAGGCCGGGCGGCACAATCTGCACCATCGAGAAGATTTTATGGCTGGCCTTTTATGGATAAGTTCACTCTAACATAAACCTAATAGTTGAAGTGGTGTTTTAGCATTTGAGTAATAATTTTTCATTAATGCTTCTATAGCTGGTTAAAAGTGTTGTGAATCGGCTTTTAAATTCTTTATAAGTATGTTTTGGAACCTGTCAATATTTTTTTTAATTTCTCCCTTGTTTTCCTTCCATTAAAATATTTTTCAATATCCATAACATATTTAGTAGTAGATTCTATTTAAAACATTTATTCATTGCTTGGTCCAGATTCAGAAGTATCTAAGGGCTCAACGTAAAAAAGTCTAGTGCAAAGTAGCACTCGAGATCGCCAGTAAAATGGTAAGCCCGCGTGTTACATTCGAAAATACGACCGACCTCCCGAATGGCGATGCCGCGTGTTACTTACCACCATGCGTACGGGCCACGGTAAATCCCTGATACGCTGCTCTTCCATCCATTAATCGACTTGCCGGGCCGTATGAACGGGACACTTATCTTGCTAAAAGATAAAATTTCTGTCCGAAAATCGATCCAATACAGAAGGAAGCATGATATTCTGTAGTAGATCTATATATTCCTCCGCATTGAGCCTGCCTTCGATAAAATAACAAACACTAAGTCCTTGTGCACTCAGCCACCCCCAAACATTTACCGAAAATCGCCCACTACTTCTATCCTTGTGGGTATATTCTTCATTAAATCGTGTTCCTTGAGGCCTGTATACCTTAAGTATCTCATTGTAGTACGACTGAAACACTTTTTCATCGGTGAATATAATATTTTCCCAAAAAATCGAAGGTTCCAAGTATAAATTGTAGAGCAAATTCAATGCGTTGTTCTTTATTTCCATTTGTTAAAAATGGTTTTAAGGCTGCCGGGTGGCAGCGCAATTCGGATATTTGCCTTATTCTTCGCCGTGTCGTTCTAACCGATGCTGGGAAATTGCTCTCCTTTTTTGCTGTAACTACAGATTTAAATGGCTGGTTTCTCAAAACATTAACTAAATTATTGTCTTGTTCTTTATTCGATAGTTTAAGGAGACCATTTCCAGCTCTTCTCTCAAAGGAGTGTGTTTCCTGCCATTTTTTTTAAGCAAAATGAATAGTACTCTTTGGGATGTTAAGCTCTCTCGCCACATCCCTTTCTGACCAACATATCTGCTTAATATAATGAATAATGAATACTTTTTGATCCAAAGTTAAGTTGGGCATTTAAAAAAATATTTTTAGACACTGACAACGGACTATAATTGAATAATTTTGTTAATGACTTAAGTTTTATTTTATTTTTAAAATAAACAAAGTAATTGATAAGCGGGTACGTTAACGTTGATTGTAAATGATTTAGAAGAGCCATACATATGAAAATGTGAGAAAGGAATAAAGTTAAGTGTAATCCTAGGCAGACGAAAAAGATATTCAAAACTTTCTTTTATTTAGAACTTTTCTTACCGTTGCCTTTAACTAATTAACTTAAAACTAAGTTTTTCACCATGTGCATCTTATTGAATTATTAGAGCTTTTTAAGAAGATTTACAAGCGCTTTTTAGTTAAACATATTCTAAATTGCCTAGAAAATTGCTTAATTTGAGAAGCGTAGTCAAGTTACCTTGCTAATAAAAACATGTAACAGGCTCTAGATATTTCTAACAACCCTTTTAGTGAAGAGGTTATAGGATAAAATATTTATTAAAGCTAGCAAGTCGCTCTTAGTTAAACAGCTGCTTTAAGAAGAAGAAAAACATTTTAAGTTACATTAAAACCAATCAATATAATTAATTAATAAATTAAATCGCTGACTTTTGTTGAATTTAGAATACACTGCCAAAAGATTCTCTGAAGTCTCAAAAATACTTTAATCTTCAAATTTGTCAAAAGCATCAAAATTTTCTTATATCTTTACCTCTTACCAATAACGACAAAGGCCGCTTTCTTGTTCTCCAAGCCCCACAAGGCAGTACATGTCTTTAGGAAACTTTTTCGATAACAAGGTCTACCTGAAACTGTAGACATTTACGGCTCTCCTGAGCTAAGTTGCAAAAAAGTGCAGAGCACGCCTCCAGATATAAAGAAATAAATTATATTTTCAAACGTGCTTTGGTTTTTGCGCATTGCCAGCCTTATTGAAGCCTTTTGGGGTATGTCGGAATGACGGAAAGCATGTGAATGGGATCACTCTAATCCTATGGAGACATCGTAAGCAGCTCCTTTGGGATGCTACATGTTCACACACTTAAGTCAATTCCTGTATAGATAGAACATCGAAATCATCAGATGCAGCTTGTATTTATGCTGAATATAAAAAACGCAAAAAATATAGTGAGTTTTAAGACCAATATATACTAAGTGACATATAGATCCGAACCCCCAGAAACATTTTTTTATTTCAGTAATATTTTACACAAATATTAGAATGGCCGTAGTAAGCAAATAATTAAAATTTTAATCCAATTTCTTAAAGATGGAATAAGTTTATTATTTGATTTGTTTAATAATGTGTTGATGTGCCATAGTGTCTTACACATTCATTTATGCGTCTGCATACTTCTAATTAGGTGATTATAATCCTCCTGGGGTATCTCATTCCAGGTTACCTCAACCTCGTGTCGAAGCCCAACCAAAGTTTAAGTTGGTTGTTGTAAATTGTTTAGTTTTCTACTAATCATGTCGCACACGTGTCCAATGGGGGACAAATCAGAAGACGGTGGTGGCCATGGCAGCAAATTAATTTTAGCAGGTTCAAAGTAGTCCAACGTTACTCTTTCCACATGTGGTCGGGCATTATCCTGTTGGAAAGTTGGATTTAGAAAAGTCCTAAGGTATGGAATTAAATGTAAAGCTGAGCAGTTATGCTGCCTCTAATAAAGACTAAAGGAGACCTAGAGCCATAAGCAATGGCACCTCACACCATAATCTTAACAGTGGGATGAACAATATGAACATGCCTCTCACGGGGATCACGACGTTCTCCACGTTGCCTTTTTACTCGTGCCCGACCATCGTGCATAACTAAACAAAATCGGGATTCGTCGCTAAAGACCATTGTGTTCCATTCCTGGTCCCACGCTAGTTGTTCTGTACTCTACTGAAGTTGATTGTTTCGATGCTCTTGAGTTAAAGGTAAGACCCAACGAGAACTTCTAATTCGACAATAAACTATTCGCATTTCAATTCGCCCTCCGTGTTCTGTCAACCACTGGTTTGCAATTGCCCTGGTTGTGGAGAAACGATCTCGTAAAGCTAGCAATCTTAGGCGGCGGTCTTGAATAGGTGTTGTTCTGTGAACTAGTCCTTAGCCCCCGGCTCTTTGTGTTCGGCCTTCTTGAAGCCATGCCTGACAACATCTCACCACAGTATTTAAACTTCTTTGCAGCCAAGCATCATGTCCTGGGTAAAAGTCCAGCCCCCTCTAATCCAACTTTTCGTCCCCGTTCAAACTCGCTTAATTGGCGATAATCTGAATTTTTCTCACTCTGGGCATTATTAACACTTGCAAACAACGTTTACTAACACGATCATTAACAAACCTGATCATACTAATCTTTATTATTTCATTTATCAGCTATCACATATTAGAAAAAAAAATCCGGATAAAAAAGAAATGCGAAAGTGATATGGTTAAAAATTTTATCATGTGTTGTTTTTGTAATTATAAACTCGTTAAAAAAAAGGTTTTAAAAATAAATATTATTTTTTGCTGGTTCGGGTTTCTAGTCACTTAGTGTATTTATGTACCTTTTGCCGTGGAGACTTATGGTCCCTGGGGCGATGAAGCCTTCAAAATATCTTCTGATAAATCTCTTAGCTTCATAATCCAAAAAAAAAGTCTCGCGGTCTAAAAAGGTAACGCCGCTTTAGAGATGCGTACCTTTCGAAAGGACACAGGTCTGGAGGATATTTCGGCGTTAAGGTTGATTAATGTATATTTTAAAATTATAATTATTATTTTGTCTTTTAAATAACGTTTTACTTAAAATGTTAATTTTAAATTTTTTAGGCGCTTCGGCCTCTTTAATCTCCCTATTAAGTTGGTTTTGTCTAGAAGCTAGGAACGTAGGTAGGTTTAAAGTGAGTGGGTATAACACCCTTCCACCGCGACCGATCGGTCTATTGTGGCTCACACCTTTTTATATTTCTCCCACCAGGTCCAGACTCCTAAAAAATCTGATGATCCTGTGGGGAGAGAGATCTTTCACCTCCCCCGGCAACAAGGTGTCATTGCCGAGGATTGCGAATCTTAGTCGTGCCATTGCTGGGCACGAACACAGTATGTGTTCTGCCGATTCATCCCCCTCCATGCACATGCGGCATTCGGCGTCTTCCTCTAGGCCGATCTTGTGCATGTGGTATTTTAATCTGCAGTGTCCCGTGTACAGTCCCACTAGAGTTTTAAGGTGTACCCTTAATTGCTCCAGTAGTTTGACAGTACATTGTTGGTTCGGTGGGCTTATGAAGGCCTTCGAGTGTCTGAGACCTGGAAGTCCATGCCAGTACCGAAGATTTTCTCTTTGGTCTAGAAGCTAAAAGAATCTCTAGTTTTTGAAAGCGAAGCAATTAATTTGATATGATCCTTAACTTCTTTCAAGAATCACACTATTTCGGCAGGACTACAAAGCATTATTCTAATAAAATTCCAGGAAAACTTAGAACTAGGAAACTAGTTGCGAAAAGTCCATTCCATCACAAATTGTTACTATGTCACTAAAAACGCCGTTATTAAACAACGCTTAGCAACCGAACCAAATACGAGTATAGGGTTCGAAAAACTATTATATCGAATATTTCACTTTTGTATAAATTTTTCCATAAAACATGTTATAAATAAAAAAAATAGCGGAAATTTCACGTTGTCTAGACAACGCGGTATTTCCACTTATTTACAAACACAGAACAATCGAACCTGTTTGTTTGTACTGTCAAATAGAAACGTCAAAATCAGTCAAAATGAGTCGATTTGGTCATGTACACGATAAAGAAATAAATAAAGTAATTAAAAACGATTTTAGTTGGTTTTAATTATGTCGCATGAAAAATTGTATGACAAAAAAAAATATTTTAATAGTATAGTACTCCCATATTTCTCCATCCTAGAAAAATTTTTCCTAAATACTCGTACCGCTTGTGCATAAAAATTAACCAGATATTTTTCATTCAACTTTGTTATACAAATTCCACTTGTTCTTCGAACTCGTGAAATTAAAAACAACAAGCTTTTATGAAAATTATCGGTAATTTTTAGGCATTCGTGGTATTACCCCCGAAAAAAAAATATTTTCTTGTATAAAAAACAGTTTTATTTAAAATTAGAAAAAATTATGTAAAAATGTCACTTTTTATGTCAAAATTAGAAAAAAAAAATACTAAATAACAAAATACATTTTAAACCATCAAATCAGCTTTTTCTTGTCAAACAGCACAACTTATTTAACAACCTAATAACAGTTTTTCACATTTTTTTCCTAAAGCTGAAAATTAATATTGGCTTTAAAGCAGGACAAAATATTAAGTAAAATTACAGGGTGTTATTTTAATGGTATGTCATAATTTGAAGGATAATATTTAAGGTCGAAAGTTAACGTTGGCTTAGTTATTAAGATTAGGGGAAATTTTTTTTTTTCGTTTTTTCCTTAATTATTTTTAACCAAAACCTAGCCTAAAAATTTGGGATCTTGGGGTTTTAAAATTTGCCTAGGTGGCCCTACTTTTTAGATTGTAATTTTTTTTTAAACTTGAATATTGACCTGTTTTTTAAAGATAAGACTAAAACCATCTGCATCAAAAGTTTTACCTTTTTATTTAAAGTTCCGGCGGGGTTCTCGAGATAAAACACATTTAAAGGATCCCAAAATTTTTATGGAAACTGAAGGCCAAGTAAAACTTTTTTATGATAATTTTAACAGGGATGATCAAAGGCCCTTTTCCAGGGCACAAAAGCCGAAAAACGCCCCAAATTTTCTAAAATAATCAAACCCCAATTCCCCAGTGACTTTTGAGGGTGATTTTGGGGGGGTTGGAGGCGTTTTCGGGTTTTGTGCCCTAAAAGACTTTTGATCACCGTGTTAAGAACTACCACTATGCAAAGTTTGAAAACAATTGGCCAAAATTCATTTTCCATAAAAAAATTGTGGGATCCTTTAAAGTGTGTTTATCTCGAGAACGGCTACTCCTAGACACTTAAATAAAGTATACATTTTTAATGCAGATGAATTTATAGTAACTTATTTTTTAATAAACAGGTCAATATTCTAAGCTTAAAAAAAGTTACGACATCTAAAACAAGTGAGGAAGGCCGTAGCTGGCGCCCTCTAGTAGCAACATCAAAAGCGTGGACGAATTTAAATTTCGCCTCAGAAAACCCCCAGATCCCAAATTTTGTACCGCTAGGTCATTTGGTTAAAGAATAATTAAAAAAAAACGAAAGCAAAATTAAAACTTTAACACCCTGTATCTTAATAACTAAGCATTTTAGGGCCCACGTTTATATGAACTTTTCGACTTAAAATCGATCCAGGAATCCCTTCCTTCAAATTATGACATACCTTTAAAGGGGAACACCCTGTATAAGTAGTTTTTTTTAAAAAAAGGTAAATATTGTTTTTTTATTAACTTAATATTTCAACAAAATAAAAACATATTTTAAAAATTCCATTTAAATAGGGTGTTTGAAGTTCACTAATTTAAATCAAACATATGCAAACATGCAAATATTGAAATCATTTTATCCTGTGTCGATAAATATCGGTTTCCGTGAAAAACACCCTTATAAAAGCACTTAGATACGTGAATACCACTGACCTTACATCTCGAGGTTAAGTAAATATCAATAAATATTGTGGGTGTTTTATTTCGTAAATATACAAAATATGGCAACTTAAAGATCCTTTTTAAGATTCCCGGATTTTTTTGTTAAAGTATTAAATAAAAAAAAAATGGTACGAAAAGTATAAAATTTATTTTAACAAAATTACACCTTGAGCAATAAAAACATCCTTAAAAGTGAATAAATAGGGCTTTGCGAAAGGTATAAAAGAATAAAATAATAAAGAAGGTTAATTTTGAGGGAAAAAGAGAAACACTTAAATTTTATTTTTTTTTATATATGTTAAGATAAAACAATCTTTTGGTAATTATTTAATTTTTTTTTTAAATTTTTTTAGAATCAGACATTGTTAGAAAATTTATAATAAAATAAGTACGATAGATTTAACAGTGTCCGGAAAATACTGTAAGAAATTTAAGGAAGAATGGACCTTTGCAAAAAAATTATTTTGATTAAAAAATACGTCAAATCTCTTCCTTTGCCTCTCAAAGGGGCGCATGTAAACTGAGGACCACAATTTAGATTTGATACTTGGTACCTGAATAAGCAGGTAAACTGTGGACTAACCGATTATCCTAGCACCGGTAAACTAAGGACCAAAATGCAGATGCCATGGCAGAATTGCGGCCTAAACGGAAAAGTTTACTGTTCCTACTTTTAGTGATTTATCACGTCTTAAATATAATTGAAGAAAATAAAAAGCCGCTTTGAATTTGTCTTAATTATCCCTACGTCCGTAAAAGTTATTAACAAAATTTTAATAATTTTCAATAAGATATTTTTTATGTGCTGCATTTATATCCTCTTTAATTTGGTCCTTATTTTACATACTCCGTGTTAATGAGTTTCTCGCGAATATCTGCCAAAATCAATGAAATCTACAAAAATGTTTTTACCATTTTTTTCGCAACACCAATATTATTCGCAAAAACGGCCGTCGAAAAATCCATAACATTCCACACTGAATAGATGTGGTTAGTTGTGAGTCCGCCAGTCACTGGCGTGATGAATTTCCCAGATTTATGAAAAGTTATTGGACTTTATTAAAAATAAAAAGTACATTAAGAAACTAGACACTCTAAGCTTTTAAAAGATGTATATTGAAAAGTATTTCAATAAATGATAAGTTTTTAATTCGCGTTTATTCTACAGGTTTTTTAGAACTCCGAAAGGCTAAAACGGCGGGCGAAAATTGGCACTAAATGACCATTTATACCTGTTAAGAGAACAGGTACCCCGGGAAGAACTTTTCCCCCTACACTTTGGTTAGTTTTTTAAGAGGGAATTCAGTAATGAAGGTAGAAAATATGGGCTTTAAAATATTTGGGGCATATTTTAGTTAGAAATATTGTTTTAGTTTGTTTCCTATTTCATCTTAAGTGCTAATACGTAATATTTTTATAAATTTAAATTTGTGCTATAGTCCAGTCTCATTGTTTTTCAAAAGACACCTGTACCGGTTCTAATAAAAAAGAATGGATGCGATTTGTTTGGGTTTTTTTCCCGGTTGGGGGGAAAATCAAAAAAGAATTTAAATGCCCCTGACTTTTAAACTATTTCAAGAAGCGACTTACAACATAATCATGAAGCTGACATCAGGAAGTTACATTCCAAAATTTTTCAAACGCTTGTAAACGCAAAGCCGAAGAAGACATCATGAGAAACCTTCTAA
>JAHBCN010026963.1:0-10473 GCA_019359885.1 Listronotus oregonensis | reverse complement strand
CAAACATTTTTTTTTATTGTTTTATTTTATTTATATATTTTTTTTTTTTTTTCCACTTGAAGCCTATACTTTTCCCCCTTTTCCTTTTTTAAAAAAAAAATAGTTAATTTTTATGGAAAATTTTTATCTTGTTGTTGCCAATATTACATATTCTTTTCTAGCGTATATAGAATAAATTCTGCCCCAAATTATATTTCTCAGATATGTTGTTACTTTGATTTTTGTGGTCTTTTGTTTGGAAGACATACTAAAAGCGTAATCCTGGTCTGATTTTACCCCCCAGTTTTCTTTATATTTGCGATTATTGTTCGGCTCAAAATTGTTGCTTTTGCGGCCCGCAGTATTATATTCTTGGTTTAAAGTGTGATTCTGGGTTTTTTTTACACACTAAAAGTAGAGCTGTCGCAATTACTTTAAAAAAGTAATTTTATTACAAAAATTTTACTAAATTACGATAACCAATAACTAGAATGTTTTTTAAAAAAAAAATTTTTAAATTTTAAAACAAAAAGTAATTTAATATTTTAGCAATTCCTTTAAAATTACCCACATATAATAAACACGATACACTAAACAAATAAAAATATTTATAAAGGGTGCCCCAAAAAATTAAAAATTTGAATTAAATAGAAAACACCGTTTTTAGTCTTTTGATAGTTATATTTTTATTGACTCATAAAGTACATAGGATAGGGTTATGTATGGAATAACACATGGGCAAATGGCCTACGGCTTTGCATGAAATGCGCACTCTTTGTCGAAATTTTTCATGACCATTCTGCATAAATGTGGCTGAATTTCGTTGATGCAGCGTTGAATCTCCTCCTTTAATGCACGGGTGGTTGTGGGTTTGTTGACATAGACTTGTGTTTTCCAAAAAACCCCCCATAAAAAAAAGTCTGGGGGGTTTTAAATCACACGATCTAGGGGCCAATTTTGATCACCGAAACGAGAGGGGTCACAAACCTAAATGTCTCATGCAGTAATTGAATTGTTTCACGGGCTGTATGACATGTGGCACCGTCTTGTTGAAACCACATATTGGACACATCAATATCATCCAATTTTGGCAAAAAGAACTTTTAATCATGTCGAGCACCAGTAACAGTCACTGCTTGACCAGCATCATTTTAAAAAAAAATTCCCCCCTTATGCCTCCAGCCCAAAATCCACACCATACAGTCAGGGTTGTGGGTGCCTTTTTTTTTCGAAACCCCATGGTTCTCCAACCCCAAATGCGGAAATTTTTTGGGGATTAACAAACCCCTAAAAATCAAAATTTTGCTTCATCGCTTAGGATGATTTTGCTAAAAAGGGTCCATTTGTTGATTTTCAATAATCCATTCAACGAACTCTTTCTGTACATGGTCATTAGGCTTCAATTGTTGTGTTAATTAAATTTTTTTAAGCGAAGACACAGATCTTTGGTGGTATACGCTGTAGGAAAAATTTTTTAAAAAATTTTTTAAATTTTTTTTCCCCCAAAGTCGAATTGGGGGTTTCCCCCATTGTCAGCAAAACTCTCACGCATGCTTCGATATTCCTTTGAACGGCTTGTTTTTTTGGGGGGGCCAGTGGTTTTTGGGGGCTCCAACGGATCCAGTCTCCAGAATTTTTCAATTAATCTCTTCACAGTTGACGAAGTTAAAACACTATTCCGACCAATTTTGTATAAATTTTGAACTACAGCCGCCAAGTTTTTTATTTTTGAAATATTCTTTTTAAAAATGAAGCATTGTTCTTCGTGTAACGCTCCATTTTTAATAACCCCAACTGTTAGCTGTCAAATTGCTTTTTTTTTTTTGGGTTTTTCCCCCTTACTGCACAAATGGCGGGAAAAATTTTCTTGCGTTAATTTTTTGGGGCACCCTTTACTAATATGTACCGTAAAATATATATTTTTTTTTTTCCCACCCCAAATATCCAGTTTTTCACAAAAAAAAAAAAAAGGGGGGTAAGCATCAACCGAAAATTTAAGTAGGCGCGGGGAGGTTCCCAGGGTTCAAAGCGACTTTTTTTGGCTGGCCAAAAATTTTCCCCCTTTTTTCCATAAAAAAAAGTAATTAAATTTTTCGTAGTAATTTAATTATTTATTGGGTAATTAAATAAATTTCTAAGAAATTTCCAACTACTTTATAAGTAATCTTCTTAAGTAATTGAATTACTTGGATTTGTAAAAATGAATAACCAATTACGATTGCATTATCCTAATAATTGATAATCCAATTACAATTACCTTATCCGAAAAGTAATTGAATTAAAGTAATCCAATTACTAAGAAGTAATTAAATACGATTTTTTAATTATTTTAATTCAATTGCCGACAGCTTTGACTAAAATTAAAATAACAAAACCAACTATACAGATGCTAAAAGTTGAAGGTAAGAACCAAAGATTCCGTGAGTATTAAATATTTATTTAAAACTAGACATACCCATTTACTGATCTGAATGACGCCATTTTTTAAAATCCCAAAACTTCAACAATTAAATTTAATATATAAAAAGTGAACTATTCGGGTCGATTATCGGCTCTATTTTGCAAACTAGCTGCTCGGACCGAACAGTCGAAACACTGGATTTGGTTAAAAATCACGAAAAATGACTAAAATAAACTTATTTTCAGGACCGAGTCATTATTTAAAGCTAAGTAAATTTCTATCTTTCCCCTTTCGAACAGGGCGTCAACCGTATAAATACCAATGTCTAATTTTGACTTTTAAAGTGCCACTCTTTAAAACTCATTGACGTTGTAAAATTTGTCACTTTTTAGTACTAGTTACGAAAAGTAAATTTTTTCGCAACTAAGTGACGTAACGTCAACGTTAACAAGTTTTTTATATTTCAAACTTTTATTACACACAATCAAATCACATTTAAAATTGGAAAAAAATATTCGGAAACACTATTTTTCATAACTCACATATCATAACAAGCACATTCAAAATGTGCTCATTACGAAAAATGCTTTTCTTAACTAGTTGCACAAATAACTAATAATAGAAAAAATTTACCAGCTAAAGGTTATAAAGCATAAAAATTATGTTTTTTGAACGTTTTAATACGGACAGGCGGAAAGGGGCGCTTCTAAAAATCAAATGTGCATGGAAATTATTTTTGGTGCCTTTTTAAGATTTTCTTAAAGTTTAAACAAAATCTAAAATGACGCAGCAACGATTTTTTAAATTTTAAGACGTTTTTGTTTAAAATGACTTAATCATCAAAAACATAAACGGTTATTATGCCAATATAAACTGAGAGTATATCATTAAAAAATGGTAGTTATTGTATAACATTCGTGGTTTCTCTATCGCGATGTCTAAAAAGTGTCGTGAAATGCAATATCTGCATGTTTCGGCATTTGAACATCCTAGACAAATCTTGAGAAAATGGGTTAAGCATCTCAAAACTCGAAACGGTATTTTAGACTTCAGAAAAAGCCTCAATGGGCTGTGACAAAGATAAAAAATAATGCAAATAATATATGTGTGGGATACTTGCCCTTGGCTGTCAATTTTTTTACGTAAGAAATGATCGATATTTTTTTACTGTTACAGGTTTTTTCTTAATTTATCCGGTGAACTGCATCTGGCAACCTGGGACCTGGATGAAAGGGGTGTCTTTTGACAAGAAATTCTATGAATATTTTTGTTACATTTTGATATAAATTTTTGTTTATATTTATATTATATAAAGTTGCTAAATGATTATTATCATACATAATTTTCTTTTAAGCCACGCATTTTTAATTGTTAAGAATTTGCAGACGAAAGCATCGCATGTAGTGGTGTATGATTAAGGAATCTTACAGGTGGTCGTAAAGAAAAGTAAACACATGTAATTGCAGTGCAAAGTGTTGGGGAAAATGTTTGCATTTTGCATGCATTATGCCTTTTAAAGTTGTATTTAAAAAAGGAAAAGCCTTTAAAACTATTTGACCCAGAACGTTTGACTTTTTAAGCTTTACGGAAAGTGCAAGTTGGAAATACTTTATGTAGTACGTTAATGCATTTATAAAATAAACAAAGTAATATCGTAGGTAAGCCAAGTTTGTTGTACACTGCAAGAAAATATCTTATCAATGATTTTGAGTTGACTTTAAGAAGTTCTTTTATTAATATTTGCTTCACTTAGATATCAAAAATCTGGTCTAATTTAATCTTATAAAGACACAGTTGTGTTAGCGGTTTGAAAAAATTAAAATTATTTTTAATTTCTATTATTTACTTTTTACCAATATTTTAAATGACATATTTATGAAATATCTATGACTGTGTGTCACCTACTTTTTCTATAGGCGGAGAGCTAGAGCCGAAAAATCATCGTCATCAGCAATATGGAGTTTCTCCCGTAAAACATGTTCATTTAGTATTGTTAATTATGCTATGGGGTAAAAGTGCAAAATTATTGGGAAAAAAATTGTCATCGATAATATATTAGCCATTTTGGCCACTTAAAGATGAACCCCTAAGGTGTCTAAATCCAAAAGGCCTGACACTTAGGTGGATACCGAGGGCAGTAAAACGGGGTCAAATTATCCCGAGTGCTTACTTTATACAGGGTGTTTTTTAATTGAATGTCAATATTTAAGTAGGAAATTTTTTGGTATATTTTAAAAAGAAATTTTTTTATAAACGTATGTCCTAAACGTTCTAAGTTTTGAGATATGGGGTGTTAAAATTTTCAAAAATAAATAATTTATTATTAATATCAGTAATAGCACTTTGTATATTTTAATAAAATTTGGCATACATGTACTATGTATCACGAGGCATTTTTTACTTCACTATTTTTTTTTATGTCCACCAGTGTCGTGCGTACGGAGTTTGACCTGCCTATTTTGGCAGATATTGATGGTACGTCACTGATTTCTCCTAAAATAAAATATATTTTTAAAATCCCCAATTATTTATAAGCAAAGGTGATCACTTGATTTTTTTTAATCCGACACACCGTTTTCGCTTTAAAGAATAAAAACCGTTTCTCTGCATGATAATAACAATATCGGTAAACAATATTACCATGTAGAGAAATATCTAGATTTAACTTTTCTACGTGAAAACCGTGCGTCGGACTTAAAAAAAATCAAGAGATCAAATCTGCTCATAATTTAATAACAATAACGCACCTTATCAGAAGATGTGGTGAGTAGCTCAGCACTAACACCTAGATAAAAAAATTACTAATTAACCATAACTTGATCCCAAAAAGCTATTAATTCCACTTTTGCATATTAAATTAAAATTGGGATTATTTAAGAATTTTGTTAAAGCAACTGATCCAAATGGAATAGGATTCTGGTATTTAAATCAAACATTTCCGAGACTTAGCAGAGAAAATATTTAAGTGTGCATCAGTTTGATTTTTTTTTTTTTAAGTGAAAGGTGATCATTCCAAAAATATTTTGAGTGAACTACACAATGCTTATAAAGAAATAAGATGTAACTTGTCTCACTTTTACGATTTTTATCTCAAATTCTCCCGCAAAAAAATTGTGGGGCTGTACCTAAGTGACGAATATGGGCACATTTTTTCATGGAAAAACTATATCAAGGCAAATGGAGGATCACTTTGCTTTCTGATTATTCCTGGACATTGTTAAGGAATACTTTTGAGGTACATTAAGATTAATAATAAAATACATCTATTGTTATATTTTAGTAAAAAACAAGTCTTACAGCAAAGGAACTATATATTATAAAAAAAATCCGTTCAATCCAATTTTTGGCTTTTTCGGAAAGTTATACGTAATCCTTACGTTAAAAGGTAATTTTTCTTTACCTGTGTTATGGTCACAAAAAAATCTGCCCATTCTTATCCCCAACTTTTGAGCGGCCAAATCCAGCAAAAAATTATCATTATAATTTTAACCTTTCACCTTTTAAAAATGACCTTTAATAGCAAAAACAAATCGCATCTATAATTCCAGCACCTTCTAAAATGTTTCTAATTTTTTTTGTGCACCTTAATTGCAGAAATTTTTTTCTTATTTTTAAATAAATAAATGACACCTGTAAACAAAAATTAGCTTTTTCCAATGATTTGATCAAATTAAAGTAATTTTTATGTTTATGCTTTGCTAAGTCTTTAAAAATTTTTGTTTGGGATACAAGAAATCCATTGCTTTAAAAAATTTCTTTAATAATCCCAACTAAATATCCAAAAGTAAAATTGATTTCTTTTTGAGATCAACAGTCTTGAACTTAGTGCCTGACGCAGTGGCCATACTTCTGACAGGGTGCATTATGGGGTTCAAGGGCGTCGATAACATTTTTTTCTGGGAGGGGTAATTTTAGTATCGAAAAAAACAACTCTGAACTCAAACCTGACAAAATATGTAACATAATCTGTTATTTGCTGGAAAATTATCCTGTTGTTGAGTCAAAATTATTGATGCTAACATGTACATTTATAATGTTTGCACATTCGACTTTGGGAGAATATATTTGCCGACGAGGTGGTAGGTAGGGTTTGGGGGGTATTACCCCCATTAACTTTCCTTTATATCGTGTGCCCTATCGACCCTCTTGATGGGGTTACTCCACTCTGAAATTTTTAAACAATCAATTTTTTTGGCTTAATATCTTTTTTTATACTTTTGAAAATTTCTTAATTATTTAAACATTCCAAAAATCAAATTATTTTTAAAATTATAGCAATTAGAACATTTATAGTTACAGTTATATTACAGTTAAAACATGAAAAACTTTATTTTCTTTTGAGTTTTTCTCAGAATGACTTTTTTCAAACTAGTGTACGTAGTAACGATATCTTAAAATCCACTAAAATGATATGGCTGAAATTTACATCACTTATACTTTATAATATTATCTACAATATGACGGAGAGTTCTTTTGATTGAATTCCACATTTAAAGTTTTTTAAAATCAACATTTTAATGGAAATTTAAGCCTTTTTTTGGACAGCTGCCATTTCACCAAAAAAATACATATTTTTATCTACTTCTGACACCCTGGGTGACACTTTTCTAAACTCATTGACGTTGTCAAATATCTTAGTTTTTATAACTAATTACGAAAAGTAACATTTTTGCAACTATTGATGAAAAGTAAGATATTTGACAACGTCAATGATCTGAAAAAAGTATAACTTTAAATGTCAAAGTTAGAAAAAATTAAAAAGAATCATATCATATTCAAAATAAGAAAAAAAATATGTGTGAAACGCATTGGAAAACACTATTTTTTATAACTCACATTCTACGCGTTACGGAAAATAGTGTTTTTCTCAACTGGTTGCACAAATAACTATTTTAAACCTATTCCCTAGGTCACATCATAGCTATTACCCTTCTGAATAAGTAGTTTTTTTCAGACAAAGCTGGACGACGGAATCGTGTACACCGTTCGTAAGGATTTTAAAAAGAGGGTCAAACTGAGCGACTCATATCTCCGCCATTTTGTTTTTTTATCAATATCGAAAATTGTTCACTAATCAATTATTTGTATACGCAAAATGAAGAATGGTTCATATTTATAATGGCCAAGTCAAAGTTATATCTTTTTTTTTTATCTTCAGGGTGGTGTAACCACTCTTAAGAAATTTAACGTATTTTACGCATGTTACAGAATATTTATAGATACTGTAAAATAGGAAAATTCTCTTTTTAAATTTGATTTTAAAGTATAAAAATATATTGGAAACTCCAAAAAATCTTATGTCACTAATCTTGTGTAATTCAAAAACATTTTTTTGCAGACATTAAAGTTTTTTTTTTAATTACCAATCCTGTAAACTTCACTTTGGGCACTAATAGTTATGTGAAATCAGCCAAAAATACCTGGTAAGTTTGACTGACATATGGAACCTAAAAAATAATTTATCATAATTTTTTTCATGATGCTTTAATTAATTCTAAGACATTTAAAAAGTTCATCGAACTTTTTGTTGCCGAATTTTTCCCCATCGGGCTGCGTGTGCTCCGACCAGGTAAAGAACCAAAGGGTTCAGGGCGCCCCTTTTTGCTAGGTAGTTAATGGACCGTTTCGCCAAAGGGTTGTTTTCACCCTTTTCCCTTTTTTTTAAGACCACAAAAATGCTGATAGATTATTTCCGAATGAGTGTTCTTATAGTTCTTTCTTTATTGCGCAATTATTTTGTGCAATCTGCCATGGGCCAGGTAGAAAGTAAAAAGCCCGATGTTTTTTCCCTTCCGTGTTTTAAAAACAGGTGCTCGACGTAATGTGCAATAAATATTAAGACTTTCTTCGTTATCTGCTTTGAATCACATCGTTGATTAATATTTTTCTTTTTATGGTTTGACCGGCTTTTTTTTGCTCGTTTAAAGTGACTCTTGTTAAGAGAAATGGGAAATATGTTTTAGAATACTAAAATTTAATGGGATGGTGAAAACGAGCCTCTGAGTTTACCAACGATAATTCTTGTCATGATTTTGAAAGATTAAAAAAATTAATCTTCATTTAAAATTATTTTTGGAATAGTAATTCTTAGGTGATCTTAAGGCGTAACTTAAACGTTAAAAAATACAATAGGCCAAGTTTCTTTAAAATAATTAGAAATTAAAAAAAAATTTTTTTTTTAATTTCATAAATAACATGATAGAAATACAGGGTTTCAGAGTATGATACTAAAGGAATTTTTATTGTCTGTCATTTTAATTATTTACACAACTTTTCGGGTAGTTTTATCCTTAGAAAAACATCTTAATGAGACATCCAAAGTGGTTATGAAAAACAAACACATTTGCTCATGCGTATTGGAGGCTTTTTTAAGAAACATTTAGGCGTCTCTACGATTTTTCATTTTTTTTTTATAAGTGGGACATGGGACCCACACCGAATATATACCAGATATTATTGGCTTTCACGAGAACACTTTGATAAAAACAACTCATTTTGAAATGTTCGAAAAAAAGAAAAAAAATTCAAAAGCAAATCCTCAATTTGTATTTTTTTTACATCAAATCTTATCTGCCAATCCCAAATTTTCCAAAAATATCTGCATTTTTCTTGATATTAGAGGCATCTGAAATATTTGCGTAAGAAAATTGTTGAGTGAAAAGATTTTGACGAGCATAGCTCGTTCAATTTTTAGATAAATATAGATAATTTTAAGAAATTTAGAATTTTACGATAAAATTTGATGAAATTTACGAAACGAATACAAATGAAGGATTTGGTTTAAAAATTCCGATTTTCTTCGGGCGGAAGAAGGGGACACTCGTACATAGTATATATTTGGTATGGGTTCCATATCTCATTTTTTAAATAAAAATTTGAAAATCCTAGAGTTGCCAGTGGGAAACAACCTCCTAAGGCGCGGAAACACCATGTTTTCACTTTAAAGGAGCAAAGGGAAATTTGTTCTGCAATTATTAAGTGCCATGAAAGTGTTTTCGAAATTTTAGGGCGAAATAAAACATATAGAATGCTGCTTAAAATTTTACGGTAATAAAAATTTTGCCAGTATGTTGTTTATTATTTTTTTAAAATCTTTCTAATGTTTTAATATTTCTAAATTTTTTTTTTAAACTGCATCAACCACTTGGCGTTACTAGAGGTGTAGTACAATAAAATATAGAGGAGCAGCTACCATGTGGTGGAATTATAAAGTAATTCAATGTTATTAAATTATTTCATTAGTGAAGTTATATCAGATTAATTAAGTTTAACTGTGTAAGAAACTGTTTAATATTAGCGGTATTAGGGATTTCTTTCAGCGATTGATTAATTCTATCGCCTAGGTTGAAGGAATCTTGTTATGGGGTTAGCACTTGGCATCCTTTAAAGATGTGTTTGATGGTTAATCAATTTTTACATTTAAGACAGACTAGTGCTTTCATTTTTGTACTAGATATTCATGGGTAAGTCTCGTGTCTTCTATACTAAGTTTTGTTAGTAATACTTGGTCCTTTTTGCAGGGTTTAAAATATTATTTGCTTTCGTTGAGTTTAGTTTCCATAGGGGTACAGGAGTTCTGACATTTATCTATATAACTCTTGATTTTATGTACCTACTATTTTATACCATTCACCGGTACAAGTTTAAAATACAATAATGAATAAAAAAATTTAATATAGATTTCTTAATGATCTTTTATTGTACTAAAATAATTTGATACTTTTTTTTCTTCAAGGTACCATCTCTGCATTGTTTTTCCTTATGATTACACAGGTTTACAAAAAAAAAAAGTCATGCCCTTTTAAGGTTACTATGTGATCATCGGGAACTTTCCCGCGCTGAACACGAATCTGAGGTCCGTTTGGCCCCATCAGGTCACAGTTTTTTTTAAAACAGCAAACAAAACCTTAAAATTCATGATATAAAAAATATGATATTCAGTTGCTCCAACTTTTTTTGCTAGAATTTACTTTTCAAAGTGTCTCCAGTATTTTACCAGTTAAACGACACTTCCTAGAGCAATTTGGGTCAAAAATATAACCTAAAAAATACCTCATATCGAAAATACAGTATCCTAAAAGTGACGTCGACTT
>JAHBCN010026962.1:0-10351 GCA_019359885.1 Listronotus oregonensis | reverse complement strand
AATCTAAAAATACATCCTCAGATGTGCCAAATATTTTAAGATTTAAATATATTTATGAATGTATTTTTGAGGATCGCATAGTGGCAGTTGCTGACAATATAAGAAGCAAAATATGAAATTTATAAGTGACTTAGGCTTAATGGAAAAACCAAATGTGCAACGCATGAGAAGAAAATTTTCAAAAGGTTTTATGGAAAATGAAGATTTAGGAGAAAATAAAAATCTTTGGGTGTTTCTTGATGAAACCTGGATCTTCTCGAACAGTTCTTTCCGCAGGTCTTGGCAGGATGACGATGTATTTTTTAGTGGAAAGGTAAAACATTCTAATGACTAATTATACGCTAGAAAAAAATTTACTTTCCTACACTCAAGGGAAAATTGAAGGGCCCATTTTTTTTAAATCACAAGGTAAAGCACTTTTACAATCCTCCAATAAAATTTTGTTTTGCCTTATAAATTATCACAGTTTTACAAAAAAGCTTCCTCTTGCACACCAACAAGCTATAGAAGACTTGTTTCTCTTTTAGGAATATTTTTACAGCTTCTGCTCCGAAGCATTAGCTGTCATAATTCCTTTTTTGTACATCCCAATTAGAGCAAACTAAAACTCGCGTCTAGATCAACCGATTCCACTCTAGCTCTTTGAGTCCCCGCATGCCCAGACGTGTCGTTCTTTATTCTGTCATCAGTGATCAGTGTCATCTCGCCAAAGTAATGCTACATTTACAACCAATTCCAATTTAAATTGGAATTTGAAATTGCTTGCTTGACAAACGGGAAAACACAAAACCATTTAAAATCGAATTTGCTGGCAAGGTCAATCGAAAGCACAATCAAATTGGTGCAAGCTGTTTGGGCCTTTGCAAGCGTCAAGTTAAAATTTCCAAATTTATAGTTATTTTGTAAAAAATGTGAACAAAACACCTAATATATTTTTTCTTTGCAAATACATAACACGGTAACGCGGCTATACCTAATTTTTCACAATTTACCCAAATTTCCATTAAATGATTAAACATTTTTAAAAATAATATGAACAGTATCATAAGCTCGAACTTCACTTTTCTTCTTCGATTGTGAATGGGTGCAGACCCAAATGTCAATTTTAAATTATACTGTTTATATCGAACTAGTATCATTAAACACAATAATTGTATTATTTATTTTTCAAAATATTTTCTCTCGCTTCGAAAGAAAAAAAACTCTTTAGGACAATCCTAGGAAACAAATCAAATAAGTTTACTTCATTTTGCTGTCCTAAAATTTTTTAACATAATACAATAAAATAGATAATTTTTAATCTTTTTTTTTCTGAACCCAACTATGAAAAGTTTATTGCGGAAATAAATAAAAGTTTAATTGAATTAGCTAACTGTTTAATGAAAAAAAATTACATATTAAAATTAAAAAAAACAACGGCCTTTATGTCCTAGGTCCTCCCTAGGCAGTGTTTAAAAGTTGAAACGCAATTACATTCGCTTCGTCTTGTGTTGGCTTGCGTAGTGGAGTCCTTCTATGCTTAACATTGTTCTTCTTTGTTGAATGTAAACGCCGTTGCTTTTCAATATTCTTGTTATGTGGAATTCTTTGAAGAGTTGTATTATGCATTATAGCTCTGCCCTTATCATTTTCAGCTATCGCTAAAAGTGTAGCTTCTATTGGAGCAGATATTTTTTCAAAAGCTTTTAACTGTTCAGCACTACTTATTTTATCTATAAGCATAGTGTATTTAATTTTCAATGCTTCCTTCTTAGCATGTAAATCTTCCAAAGTTGTAGTTCCTACTTTTTGTTTTGCTAAAATCTGAACTAGACAATCATTTTCTTGATTAAGGTCAGCTTGTTTCTCATCTATCACTAGTATTTGTTCTTTCTCTGTAAAATATGAAAATTATTATATTTTTTAATAAGTTCATTTGGATTATAATGACATTAGCAACACCCAAGGTGAATTTTTCAAAACATACTATGATTACACAGAGTACATCTGAAAAAACACTTAAAACTATTTCTATAATAAGAAGGAGAATACCTTAAAAGGTATTAGTCAATTAACTAGTAGATGTAGACAAATATAGATCTAAAAGTAATAAAAAGCTTGGCAACTGTGGCAACATCGCATATTCTGTCAAAGGTTGAAAACTTAACAAGTCAATCAATTCTGGTGTTATGTGGATCAGTTTTGAAAAATTTTGGGGAGTTATTGCTGCGTGCGATGTTGCCCTGTTATTTATAAAACTTGAATGAACGAATTAACACAATTTTCATCATTTTTGGAGAATTTTCCGACCATTTTAAGCAAAAATGAAAAAAATCTAAAGTAATAACGTTTTCCAGTTCATCGTGCCATGCTGATCTTTCTGGGAATTTTTTATTTATGCTCATTCATGTTCGGGAACGTTCCCCGAAAATAAATGCTCGAGCATTTTACATCACTACTTGCAGCCACCACCTAAATTAAGATTATTATTAAATCTGTACACCTCACCAAATAAATGAAAATAAATACTTTACGTACATTTGCATCAGCGAAAGTCCTGCTACTGTAAAAAACATAATATAATATAAGTATAAAAAATCGTTATTCGTTTTTATTATTTCAAATAAAAATTGATTATAAAACCAGAGCCAAAGCAACATTATATAAAACGGATACCTAACAGTATACATGATAATACATAGGTATAAAATAAATAAATTTTACCTTTAGCAGCTTCTTGCATTTGGTGTTCTCCAATGTTTCTTCTATAAGAACAAACCAAATGAATATGCTTGCACATATTCCAGCGAATGCTGTTATCTAAACAGGTGCAGGAATAAGAGTGAAGACAAGCATTGCATGAATTACAGATCAATTTACAGGAACACTCTAATTTTTTTTCTTCGACAAGATAAATTTCATTACTTGAACTTGAAGGAACTTGCCATCCCATTTCCTGCGGCACAACCAAACCTTTATCTAAATGTTCACTCCTTTTGTGTCTCGCTCTTATTTCTTTAATTTTGCCTGACAATTTTCCTCTATTTACAGTTATTACTCTATCAAAGAGTTTATCTTTGACAAATTTCATAAGAATATTTATACTTTTGTCTAAACGTTGTACATGTTTTCCATTTAAATAAAGGTATTTTATTGTTTGATGCATTCTTTCAATATGCATGTTTGTGTTGATGCCTGCCCATAGGCGATGACAAAACGCCCACGATTCCACATTATTGGAATAGTACTGTTGAAAATAAATGGCAAAATCTGATGTTCCAGGATGTGAATACAATGAATTTAAAAAATTTTGCAGAATGTTTGGGAAAGCTTCTATATCTCTCTCTTGTATTAAAGAGCAAAGCTGGCTGTATACATGTACCTAAAATATTAAAACCTCCTAAAGTAAAGTATAGTACTACATTTTATCACTTACTTTCAGTTGTTGATCATTAATCTTAGCTAAATTCTTCCTTCAGGCTCTGTGAACATGCCAGTTACAGAAAAGTCTACAAGCATAATATAAAGAATAAATTACAATTAAGCTTCAGGTTAATCAAAAAGAAAAAAGATGAATGAAAATAAACTTATTCTTTCAGAAAATAAGGCCTATTTGGTATTTTTTCACACAACTTATTATACTTTTAAAAAAGTTAAAAGTTACAAGGCGATTTTAAAACAAGTTAAAAATAAATTGCATGAATTAAAACAACTCAAAATTAAAAAAAAAAACAGATAGAGATTAGAATTTAAATAGATAAAAAGAAATTTTCTAAAATTTTTCATAAAAACAATTTGTTTTTAAAAAATTTTCTTTTCGAATAATTTTTCTTTCAAAAATTTTTCCCTTTCAAAAATTATTTTCGAACAATTTTTCAAGATTCCATAAATATATTATAATATAAAAGTTCTTACCTGAATTTTGCAGGTGACATAACTTTTAACCAAGCCTTGTAATAATACTCTGCCATGTCTGACATAAAAACATATGGTTGAATTCGGCAGTCAAGTTTCTTTAGAATTTCCATAAAATATATGGTCATAATATCTTCATCACTGCGATTTGAAAATAAAAAACTGCAGGGAAATCCCTCACGCATTTCATCCAGTACCAGTAACGTTGTCAGTTCAAAATGATATGCATTCAGGCCATGAGTCCCATTAATACATATGCAGTCATCTGAAAATTTCTGAAGCATCTCCAGTTGTCCAGGGTGCATAATAATAAGCACAAAATCTTCTTCTTTCAGATGCGGATAAAGATTACATATTTTATCCTGGGGCTTGTAATAAAGTACAGTCCCACTTTCATTAACTTCATTTATCCATGATTCTATACTCATTACATCATTAGTGTGCCTTCTAGAGTCATTATTTAAATTATAGCATTGAGTTATATTATATAGGTCTTTCTTTGTTAATAAATGAATTCTTTCTAACTTATCAAGTGTAAGTGAGTCTCTCACATTATCTAAAATTGATGAGAATGGGACTTTATTAGCAATTTTGCTGGCCACTTCCATTTTTTCTTTTGAGGTAAGACTGAGATGGCCTAATTTATTATCGTGACCTATATGAGTCTCTACAAAAATAACATTACATTCCCCATTTTCTAGTTGCTTCAGGCGCAATTCACTTGGGCAAAAACCATTCATTTTTTTGCTACCCTGGATTTTAAGGTGTCTTTTCCTCTTCCTTTAGGAGTATAAAATCCTGATCGATGGCACACATAACATATTGTAGTAACACCATTATTACATTTATATTTGCCATGTGTATTTATGTACAATGAATTTGTGTCTCTTTCAAGAGTAGCTTTCCATTTTGAAGATTCATCTTGGTAGGGAATGGAGAGTTTTGGATAAGATTTGTATGTCATGTTCTTGATTATAATGGCCATATAAAACTTCTCTGGATTGAGATTCCTGATCACATAACATACATTTTAATACCTTAAGCCTAATATCAATATTTTGTTCTCCACGGTGTATTTTTCTGTGATTTTTGTAATGACGTAAATGAGAAAATTTCTTTGAGCAGTCTTCACACTGATAGTTGTACACCTTGGGCGGAGTTAACTGATTTAATTCAGCTAAAAATAGAAATCAATTATTTTAGAAACATGCTTATTTTAAAAAGAGAACACTCATCACTCACAAGGATGCAATTTAGCGACATGCCTTTGAAAATTTGAGTACTTGGAAAACGTTTTTGTGCACCTGTCACATACAGCTTCCACTTTGAATTTCTTATTTGGTGCGATTTCATGTAATAAACCTGAAATTAAAATAATATCACATAAAAAACAATTTATTGGATATTGATAATAATTTCCTACCAGTCCCTAATAATTAAGAGTATAACATTATATAAAATAATTAAGTTCAGTTAGGTCTGCACTTACTTGTGTGAAACTTTTTCGCAAGTTTCCGCAAATTACAATAGTTAGTAAATAGTTTATTGCAAACTGTACCTATTGTTATTGGGAAAACCCATTTGTTCATAAGGGCAGGGGTGGGCCAGGTATTTCTTGAGTATTAACCATTAGGCATATAAATATTTTGACTAATATTTTAGTGGCAGTGTTAAATAACCGTTTTTACTGTGCGTTTCGAAAAAGTTGTTTTACGAGAATATAACTATGTCGCGTCGAAATCATTTGTCATTAGATGCAAAACAGGTTGTGAAAAATGTGTATGAAACTTTAATCAGTAAAGGTCTAATTAAACAAGAAGCTTTAAAAGAAACCTCTCTACTTACAAAAACTCCAATATCATCGATAAGGGATATTATTATTAGTGATAAATTGAACAAAAGAAAAAAACGTAGTGATTTTCAATATCACCGTATAGCCAATAGTGATCAGGACCTAATAGGAAGGAAAATATATTGTCTTTATAAAAGCGGAGTTATTCCTACCTTGGATAAACTGAAAAAGAAGCTAGACGAAGACGAAACCAATATAAATATTAGCCGTGCCACCCTCCATAGAGTTGTTTTTAAAATGGGATTTAAATACCGCAAAATAGACAAAAGACAAGTAGTAATGGAATCGCACAGATTACGCACTTGGAGATTTAATTACCTTCAAGAAATTAAAAGATATAGGTTAGAAAACAGATCCATAATTTACCTTGATGAAACATGGTTCGATACACACGACACAGTCTCCAAAGGATGGGTTAATTCCAGTCAAAACGGTCAGACGAAAGCACCTTCAAATAAAGGAAAACGCATTACCATAATACACGCTGGTTCAGAAGACGGATTTGTCCCAAACTGCTTGCTGTTGTCTGCAAAGAATATTAGGTATTCTAGCTTGGATTATCATGAGGATACAAGTGCAGAACTTTTTAAAAACTGGTTTCAAAATGATATTTTAAAAATATTCCAAACAACAGTGTTGCTGTCATGGATAACGCAAGCTACCACAGCCGTCTGCTACACAAAGCACCAGCTTCATCAAGTTCAAAAACTGAAATCCTGGAATATTTGTTAGAAAATGATATTTATTTTGAATTCAGTTACAAAAAATGCAACTTTTGGAAGTCCTAAATTCATATGCAATTAAAACAATATGTATGTGATAATTTGGCTGAGCAGGCTGGGCATGCTGTCTTACGGCTTCCTTCGTATCACTGTATGTTTAACCCCATAGAGCATTTGCGGAACCAGGTAAAATCAAAGATCAGAGCAGAAAATGTTACACCTACTTTAAGTCCTAGTGTTATAAATTTGATAAAAAATGTAATTACTAACATACCAGTTGAGAGCTGGAAAATTCACTACAGCACATTATAAAATTGAGGACTCTTACATTTCTATCCAAAACAACATAAATCCTATTGTAATTAATCTCAATGATGACTCTGATAGTGAAACAGAATTAGATTTAGATATTTAGATTAAAAATGTAATTATGTATAAATAATGCAGTTATAAATTTATTAAAACTTTGCATATATTTAATTTCTTAATGTAATTTTAAGATTATACTTACCTAAATAAACAATAAATTATAAATCTTTAAATTATTAAAGTCCGTCCCTGATGTTCTGTCCTTTAATACCTACCGATCCGCAGTTTAATTGCTGTCGGCAGGTATAATCCATAAATAAAGGCAAAAGCTAACACGGTATACTTTCAGACAGACTATACGGGGTGTCGGAAACGGGGTGAAAACCACCCTTAAACATGGAAAAATGTGTAATATTCTTTAAAAGCAAAAATAAAGGGAATAAAGTCCTAATCCCCCTTGCAGTGGACCAGTGGACTTTACAAGTGCGATAGAAGAAGTGAATCCCTTAGTTGTGACCAGGTTCGTAGCTGAGGGAGGGGGTGGGGGGGGCACCAATACGTACGGTGCTGCTTAAATTTTATAAATTTTTGAGATCTCAAGTTGGAATTCTGTAATTTTTATTATTTTTTTCCGGTAGCTGATCTCGGTTTTCGAGTTCATACGACCTAGGAAGTTGATGATTAATTGTTATTAACAATTTTATGTTGTAAAATGGTCTGTTTGGGGCTTAACGTTAGCCCGATATCAATAAGCCAAACGTTATTTGTAGTTGTAATTGTAATAGCAAATTGGCAACACTTCAAGAACTAACTTTTACACTAGCTAGCGTATAAATACCCCGAGCAAGCCGACTGTGACAAGATGACACGTTGTTTTCCCTGCCCTATGTATATTGAAATTGTTACTTTTTCTTCTATGTATCAGTTATTGGAAAGTATATAAATTAAAACTTTCACAAGAAATTATTTATTACAGATAAAAGCAAATCAGCTTGTAAACACACCGAGCATGCCGCTTATGCAAAGACGACGCATTTTTTTGCCTGCTCTGCGCACAATCCAACATGGCCGCCTGCGTCCACAGGAGATACGAACTTTTTCCCTAAGATTTACCCGATATTCCAAGTTGAAATAGCCGTTCCAGAAGCATCTCCGGGAAATTTAAGTACATGCATTTTGAAGCTGGGGCCTTGCTCTTTCAGAAAAGTATAAGCTTTTGAGACCACTCTGGCCGACATCTCGTGTAATTTTTAGAGATAATACGATTTCTTATAAATTGTTGTTCTACCTCGAACTATTTGAATTTTTTGAGTATATTGAAGAATGTAGATATATTTTTTTAAACATCTAACTCTTTCCTTTAAAATGATGCTCTTAACATCTTGCTTATAATGCGTACAATGATCGAAATCTGATTTGTTAATTGACAGAATGAGATGGTCAAAATAGTTCACAAGTTGCGAAGCTGTGAACTAGCCTCTCTAGCTTAGGAATAATAAACACATGACTCGAAAAATATATCTGACCCTCAAGATGCAATAATTTTCAAGCTACAAGCATATAAGATTAAAATAAATATTAATGAAGGTTAATTTACTATGTCTCACTGTTGCAATAATAATATTTATTTATGTAAAAGAATTTGCTAGTATAACTGTGCAAGAAACGAAGTTTGAAGGTAACTTTTGAAAATTTTTTTAATAATCAATTTCGCGCGCTTTCGCGACTCTTTAGGAGTAAAAATTCTCAAACTTAGAACAAAAATATCTTAGATATGTGAATAGTCATTTTCCGTTTTTTTGAATGGCAGCGTTATTAAAAAACTAACCCTTCATGAATAAAAATTAGTTCAAAAATTCAGGGGGTAGTGTCATCCTCTTTTCGACACTTCTTAGCAAGGATTCGTTGATTTTTCGATTTTTGCTTTAAAATCTACTACTATGCCAAATTTTGTTAACTTTGGTGGCGGTTAGAGGAAAAAACCTTTAACGACTGGACTATATTGCCGACCACATCTCTGCGTCCAAAAAGATTGCGCAAGATCAACGGGGGATGTCATCGAATCCTTTGGTGTTTCGTCCAGTATATTCTCTTGTGAAGACATATTCCTATTTTTTGATAAAATTACAAATAAAATCAAAGATGTCCCACTTCGAAAATAAAAACATAAATAAAAAAATCATAATTTCACTAAAAATCCCTTTTTTAATTTATAAAGTTTCGCAAAGTTTAACAAATTAAAACAGACAATGTCAGCTTAGAAGTGTTACTAGCATGAAATTTAGCTTAATAGAGCGCTTTTCACTGCATAACTGTATTAGCCAACTTGTAGCCAAAATAGGATAGTAACAATTCAGTTGACAATTAGTACTCGGGAAATGAAGCTCGCCCTATTTGGGTCAAACTATAATTACCCGTAATACTAAAGTTAGAGCATTGCACGCTGTTGTTCGTTAATAAATTTATCGCTTATTGATTATCAGTTTTAAGGCATTACCAAACGCACAAGTGGGCTAAGCAACAAAAAAAGGATAAACATATATTTAAATAAATATATATCTATTATGTATATATATATATATATATATATATATATATATATATATATATATATATATATATATATATATATATATATATATATATATATATATATATATATATATATATATATATCTGACAGTTTGAAAAATCTAATGTAATATATAGTATTCCTTGCTCTGAGTGCGATGGCGTATATATGGACAAAAAGTCTAGAGTATCAAAGATAGATTAACACAACATAAAAGTGATTGTAGATTAGAAAACTCTTGTGCATTGTCTCAACATTGTAATCAACTTGGACATATTTTTAATTTTAAAGAAACGAAAATTTTGTGGGGAGGCAAATTATAACAAAAGAGTGGTTCTAGAGATGATAGAGATATATAAACATTCTAACAGTATCAATAAAAAAAATGACATTGACAATCTAAGTGTCATTTACTCTAACTTACTCACTTTAACCTAAAACAAAAGACAAACAAAGATTCCAATAGTTCTTTTTCATCAAGCTAAAACATTTAAACAATAACTGTCAACATAATTAATTTTTTAATACTTTTTGATTTTTTTATTCTGTATTTTTTTATTCTCTTGCTTTCTCTTCTTTATAACCTAACATTCCTTTTGTAAGTAACCACTCTTTATGTTCAGTTGACCCTCACTTAAAAATGTAGGCTGGTCCTTCCCCCCTTTTTTTTATGTTTTTTTTCCGCTATTGTTAACACTTTTATGTTACACTGGACCTAAATATAACTCTAGGATAGTGTATGGTAATGCTATGGGCGAAGGGCTGTAAGTAAATATTAAAACATAAAATCTGGAATAGACAAAACATCATCATAAATCTATAATTCGTGTTTTCTCGGTCACGTACGTGCACACACACACACACACACACAAACTTGCCCCGAATATTAGTGACAACGCATGAATAAGCATCAAATTGTAGCACTTTCGATTAAAGGTAGGCTAATGAAAAAACCCATCTCCACGGTTTACGGAACTGGTTAGTTTAAGAATACCCTCCATA
>JAHBCN010026961.1:0-10331 GCA_019359885.1 Listronotus oregonensis | reverse complement strand
TTTAATACGTTGGGTTTTTTAATTTTAACATAAAAAAAATATTTAATTTTGGTATAAATTTTAAGTTTGAATACTGTCAAAAAAAAAAAAAGTAATTTTTTAAATTTTGGATGTAGCTGCAAAAATCTGAATTCGAAAAAAAATTTCAAACAACATTTGTTTTAAAAATAATTTTCTAAAAAAATGTATCTTGGAGATTTGTTAAAAAAAAAAACAATATTTTTTCTCTAATGTCAAATATTTAAGTAATTCATTACATTTGAATTTGTATTAAAATTGACTAAATAAAAATTTTTTATGATAAAAAAAACACAAAAAACATGTTCATTTAGCACAAACAAATCAACACAATTTTTTACTTAAACCATTTTTATCAGAAATTCAAATTTTTTATTTTTTTTTACTCCGAAATTCCGACTAAAAAAACCTCATGGCTATTGTAAGCGACGTGCCCCGCGGGCCAAAGTCAATAGTAACGCGGCGAGTAAGAACGAAAAACAGCTGCCGAAAAAACGTTCTTTCTTACACTACAGCAGCTTTCATAGCCCCTACTCAGTCGCACCTATACAAATTTTTTAGATCACCTGGCATATGGAAAGTCCCACCAAAATGATCTGTCTGTTTGAGAATCTTTTTTTTTAGTTATAAATAATACCCTATTAAAATTTGAAGTTGCCTCAAATACATTTTTTTATATTTTTGTAAAACATTTTTGCACGCGCCTAGCAAGGTTAAAACCCCGACCAAATCGTCTGGCTGATTTTTTAAAAAATTGTTTAAACATTCAACTACAACATATAAAAATTGCATATTGCCTCAAATACATTTTTGGAAAAATTTTTTTTCTTTAAATTTGGGGGTTGATTTGAGCCCCGCTACTCATCAGCCAGGTCTAAAATTGGTTGGGGTTTAAAGAGGGAAGTATATGACAAGTTTTCAGTTTGTCTAAAAATACCTACCCAAAAATTGTTGCCAGCTTTTGGGCTAATTAGTACACGCAATTTGTAAATTTCTCGACAACCCGAGAAGACCCGAGAAATTAGCCTCGAGAATTCTCGAGACCCGAGAAATTGATAAGCTCGAGAAATCATGAACCCTACTTTGGCTTGGCATTACTTTTAAAAAAATAGTTTACTGGTAAAGGATAATCCTTTAATATTAAAAAAAAAAAATAGTAAATGAAACTTTTTTAAATGGCTAAAAAGTTTTATTTACTGTTTTGCTTTTTAAAATATAAAAGGTACCTACACGTATATTCTTTAACAGTAATCTATTTTTTAAAAAGTAATGTCAAAGTCATTTAGTCTAACGCATTATTTTGTAATTTCTTCAAAAAATTAAACCTTTTATAAAAATTTTTTTTTCATGTTTTTTGTTACTATTATTGCAAAAGCAGAGAGGCTCTTCATATTATATAAAAAAGTGTAATTTTTCAAAATAATATAAAAATATCTTTATTCTGAAAAAATGCTAAATAATTTTGCCTCTAAAGACCATTGATAATTAAGTAGCTTTATAATAAACACTAAAAAGGGCAATTACTTCTTAGGAGGCTAAGTTTAAGCCAAACCACCCCAAAGTTGTTTTTCTAAAAATTTTGCAGATATTTTTCATTCTATACAGTGCGGTTTTTAAACGTCCGGGGGGGCTTTTGATCGGGGGCAAGATTTTGAGGCCGGGTAAAATTTAGGTAAAAGGGTATCACTGGAAGCTACTTTTTGGCACTGTGGTCACGTGACCTAGCACCAAAAACAGCACCATCAGCTTTTTTCAAATGGAAAAGGGGCAAAAACAGCACCCGTTTTAAAGGCCCTATTTTCCTCAAAACCGCTTTGTTTTGTTCCAGACTTCAAGCGTTTCAAATTTAGCTCAAATATTTTTAGTCCAGAAAACGAAGCTAGAAAAAGGCAAAACCTGCCAAAATGCATAGATTTGCATGAAAATTTGGGATTAAGCTAACTTTTCCTCCTCTTAAAAATCAATATTATGCCGATGCTCTTTATTTTTTTGGGGGTAAAAAACTACCCTTTATTCTAAAACCTATCAAACTATACATTAAAGTCGTTGATTAAAATTTGACTCAAATAAGTTAAAAAGTAGTTTTTCCCGTTTCTTTGAAACATTATTTAAAATATTTCACCCCTTTTTTTAAAATCAACCCCTATTATGATTAAAAATATATATTTACCCTAAAAATTAATATAATCACAGGTTTGCATGAAAATTTGGGATGGAGTTTAACTTACCCCCCCTTTAAAATCTTCATTATCAAAGGGCCCGTTTTTTTTTTTAGGCATGAAAACTGCCCTTATTAAAAAAACTTTCATATTAAAGTTAAAATTAGCCTTTGTAAATTGAAACTAAGTATTTAATTTTTTAGAACAATATTTAATATATTTCAACCCTTGAAAATCAACCCTTATTATGATTTATTAAAAAAAAAATAACATATTGTCACAAAGTTGTAATTAAAAATCTGACAGCTCAAAACAAAAAACTAATTTTATTTTGTAATTTTTTAATCTTTAAAAATTCTCCCCTTACAATATTACAATGCCAAAAATAGTACAAAACCGCGGATTTTTTTTAAAAATGCATTGAATCGCTTTTAAAATGCTCCAAAAAATTGGGTTTTTAAGCAATATCCTTCAGTTTTTGTAATAAAGACTTCTTTAAAAAAACATTTTGTTGATTTTTTTAAGAGCGGTAAGTTCTATGTATTAAAACTATTTATAACCCTTACTTTTTCAAAGGGGTCAGTTTAAAGAGCTGAAACAAGGTAGTGCTCGTCTATACACACGCATTTTAAACGTTTATATCTCACTTAATTTTTATTATACAGCAAATTTTAAAAAAGCAAAATGTTTGTAATTTAATAGGCTACAATTTATTATTCTAGTAATTTTTTACGTACATATCCCCATTAGTTTTTAAGTTATTTTAAAGAAAAGGTCATTTTTTATGAAAATTCTGAAATTGGACTGACTGAAGATTTTTTCACTCAAAAAATTTTGGTCTTACCTTATTATTTTAATCATATCTCACTCAACTTTTATAATATATACCTTTTTTTAAAGAAAAATACGTAGGTTTTGTGTTATTTGCCTTTGAAACTCTGAAATTTTGGGTTTTATGAATAACAGCTAATCTTTAACAAACCACAACTTGGTTTTTATTGGTGCCACAGCAATTATTACAAAAACCATTTTATTCGTTTTTTTTTAAGCTACAATTTTATTTTCATTTTTAGGTTTTTTTTTTTAAAAAAAATGCATACTTATCGATTTATTTCCAAAAAACGATTTAAAATGTTGATTTTATCGACGAAAAACTCCGACTTTTGATCGCGAATTACTCGAAAAGATGCATTTTACGAAAAATATGCATAGAACATTTTTTGTTTAGAAATTATTTTTCTATCAATTCCTGTGGTCCAAATCAGGGCCGTATTTAGGCGGTGGCGAGATGGACGACCGCCCTGGGGGGGCAAAATCAACCATGAATTTTTTTTTCATCAGTTTTCAGTACCGTAGTCATATTATAATTATTTTTATTAACAAAAATTAATTCAATAAATAAATTACAACAGAACAATTTTATAACACATTTTTAACTTAGATACTTAATTTAATTACACAGGTCCACAGAAAAAAGGTGCTTGTCGGACTTTGGATTTTCTGTCGTATTTTTTCAGCTGAACACAAATCTTAAAATTGGGATTAAATAGCAAATAATCGGGAAAAGGCGTAATTTCAGATATTTTCCTTTTTTTTTATTTAAAACGTCAATATATCCAAAACTATAAAAGATCCACGAAACCTTATAAAACATAAATTATGTATTTTTACAAGGCCTTTAATTTAAGTTATATAACATTTTTGTCTAGATGCAATATTTTTCGAGTTATAATCAAAAAACCGAATTTTCAGGATTTTTGAAAGGTATACCCGAGAATTTTTTTTTGCAAATTTTAAGTGAGTTGGGATTCAAATAAGTAAAATAAATAATTTATAGAAAAAAAAAAACAAAAACGTTCATATAACTTGTTAGATAGACAATTTAGAAAGCCCTTTTTTTGTTTTCATAAATGTTTTGTATCTCTTATAGTTTATATAGTCATAGTGCAAATATTCCGTGGTAGCAGCTTTTTTTTTCTCGATTTTTTTTGCTGTCTGACCCACAATTTTGACTTCAGATTTGTGTTCACTGAAAAAAAATACACCAAAAAATCTTAGTACGACACCCAGCCCACACCACTTTTTTTGTGGAGCTGCACTATTTTTAATATATTAAGAAAGAAAAAAAAATATGAATTATAACTAAAATATTATTTATCCTGATACCTACACAAGAATGTAACTCTTTGAATTTTTTTAATATTTAAGCTGCAGATAAATTGGTATTTTAAAAATCGGGGGCAGTACTAGTTCTTTTTTCTACCAATGGCTTGGAAAAAATTAAAACTTCTAAAATTTTTGGGCTATTACGCATTGTTATGGTGGCTAAAATTAAGACAGTACAAAAATTTGAAACCAATGCTAAAGCATAGAGTGACGACTCCCGATCATAATTTAAAAAAAATTAAATTCTCGGATAAAAAAATTTTTAAAATTACAACTTTGCACTTTAATTTTGTAAAATTTCCGGGGAAGAACCCTGGCCCCCCGTTTTCGTTGGGGGTTTCCATACTCTCCCAATCTCCCGGTGTGGGGGGGGGCAAAATGATAAGCCCCGCCAAGGGCGCGGCCATACCTAGATACGGCCCTGTCAAAATATAAAAATCCCCCCGAGGTGGTTTGGCAACCATCCCCAAAGAAAGGCCCTTTATTACTATTTACACTACATAATAAATTGCAACTCATGCTACATTTTGATTTGTCAATAAATTAGGAAACACTATAAGGTGCAAAATTGGAATTAATATATTTTTACAAAAAATAAAAGACAACATTTTAGATATTTAAATATGTAAACTAACGGATGTAATTTAAATGAACAGGTGTGTCGGGTTTTGTTAATAACCGAGTTTAATTTGTTATTAATAAACTATATTGGAAAGAAGTTGACCTCAATAGTTAAATTTTTTAATTAGAATAACTACGAAAATTTGGGGTTTTCAAAATTAATTTAGAAAATTAAATAGGAATACATGCGTTTTAAACAATTATTTTTATTTTAAAAATGTTAAAAAATTTTTCTTAACTAAATAACGTTTGCTCATACCTTATGATAAATAAAGTCATAAAGTTAACCGAACCTACCTAAACGCAGTGGTTATACGTTAAAAATCATATCTAGGTCCTGGGAAGTAAAGGGGGGAAATAGGTTTAAGTCAAAACCCCCCCAATTCTTCCATAGAAAAACAGGCGTGGAAAGTTCAAAACCGAACATGGACGTTTCGCAAGTAGAAAAAAAAAAAACAAATAAACCACTTAAACAGAGTAAGATCAATTTTAAAAACTAGGACATACGCGCCAAAATAGCTTAAACAGTGTACGCTCGACGAAGGTTTGCCGTATGCCTCGAATCGCTGTCTTCGCTGTTCGAGACAGCGCTTGATACAAGTATCGACAGTAGGGGCAAATATACAGAATGCACCCCCCTCCACCCTTTCCCGGGCCCCCCCCCTTGCCTTTTTGAGGGGGGACTTTGACCTTGGTCGACCTTGACCTTGAATTTTTTTTGAAGGTGACTTTGAGCTTGACTTTGACTTGGGGGATTCATGCCCTACACATTTTTTCGTATTATTGATGGGGGGGGTTGGGGATGGTTTGTAATAAAATCAGGCATTTTGCTTAGTGACATAGTTAGTTCACATAGTCAACAACACATTTGTCTGCGCTAGTTTAATTTGTTGTAGTAAAAGTTTTTATAAACAAAATGTCACAATACGTTTTTTTTGTGTAAAAAAAACATTCAAACATTCTTTAATTTTCAAACCCTAGAAGTATGCCCATATCGTTTTTAGATGATGCCAATATGGCTGGACCAAGAAAAAAGGGGTAGATTATCCGGATCACCACCGCGTATGTTGCCTTTTTGATTTGTGTAATGTGACGGTGCCAAAAAAATCAGATGATGGCTCATCAAAGAACTCTAGAACATCGTAGTCGATCTCGTTTACCCGTATCCCAGGGTGTGCAAAATGTGCATTTAAAAACCGTATTGCAACCTACCAAAATGTAGCGATGGTGAACATCTCGACTACACATCATTTTTTAACTCAATACAGGAGCGGGGTTGGGGGCATTAATGATGCATTAGATATGCATCATTCCGAAAAAAAATATGGTTGTTGTGGGACGTTACTATCTAGTAACACAGGATGTATATGATGACAAATCATTTAATACGCGTAACGAGGTGGTGACAGTGGCAAGTGACCTTGTTGAAGTCTACCACTTTTTTGTCGAGGTCATGAAAACTCAATCGACAGAATTTCGGAAAAAAAGATTCAGGTATGTAACAAAACAAATTTATTTATTTTGATTATTTTTAAAAAAAAATTTTATATATATATATATATATATATATATATATATATATATATATATATATATATATATATATATATATATATATATATATATATATATATATATATAAATACGATCCCCGGAAAAGGGGGGAGAAAAACCCTTTTTTTTTTTCCAAAAAACTATTTTTTGATTAAAAAATTTTAAAACATTTAAAATTTTTTTTGGGGGGTTAAAAATTAAAAAAAAAATTAAAAAAGATACAAGAGTAAAGTGCATTTATTCGAGAAGATATGGAAATAAGTCACTGGGGGGTTTTTTTAAGAAAAACCCAAACCCCAAAAAAGTTTAAATCGGGGTTTCCCAGGAAAATTTTTCCCGGAATTAGTAAATTGATAAAAAAAATTTCATCACAGTTAAAAAAAAGGGGCCCATTTTTGAAAATTGGTATAAGAAACTATTTTTTTGAACAACTTTTCCTAGTAACTTATTTCCATATTTTCTCAAATAAATTCCTTTTTTTGAACCTTTTTTAAAATTTTCTCAATTTTCTGAATACCGCCTATAAAATATGTTAAAGACCCCCCTCTTACTTTAAGAGGTAGCAAAATTTTTTACCACAAGTAGTTTTTTTGGGTAAAATTAAAATTAAGAAGTTTTTCCTATTCAATCCTTTTTTCCCTGGACATAATTTTCCACAAAAAAAGGGGTTTGAAAAACTCTTTTTTTTTAATTTTTTTTTTAAAAAAGTTCTTTTTTAAAAAACTTTGCCACCCCTTGAGTAAGATTGGGATAGGAAAAAATTTTAAAAAATTTTTTTGGCGGTATTCAGAAAAATTGAGAAAAAAATTTTAAAAGGTTCAAGAGGGAATTTATTTGAGAAGATATGGGGAAAAAAATTACAGAAAAAATTGTTCAAAAGTAAAGGATAGTTCCTTATACCAATTTTCGACAAAAGGGGCCTTTTTATTAATCTGTGATGAACATTATTTTAATATCAATTTACTAATTCCAAATTGGGAGACAAGGACAGTCCAGTGGCCTCCTAGGAGTCCAGATTTAACTATAATGGATTTTTTCTTATGGGGCCGTTTAAAAAACAAATTGTTTATCGTCCCCCTTAATAAATGCCACGATATTAAAATAAATTTAATCAAAAAAAAAAAAAAAGGGGGGCCGATTTTTTAAAAAATTGGTATTAGAGACTCCCTTTTTAATTTTGAACAACTTTTCCTAGTGACTTATTTCCATTTTTCTCAAAAATGCACTTTTATTTTTTGTATCTTTTTAAATTTTTTTTTTAATTTTCTAAACCCCCCCCGTAAAAAATTTTTAAAATGTTTCTATCCCAATCTTATTTTTAGAAGTTTTTAAAATTTTTTATCAAGAGTATTTTTTTTCGATAAAATCAAAAAAAAAAAAGTTTTTTTTTTTAAACCCCTTATCCGTGGATATTAATTTATATATATATATATATATATATATATATATATATATATATATATATATATATATATATATATATATATATATATATATATATATATATATATATATACAGGGTTGTGATTTAATAACGGATAAATTCAATGAAAGGAGGTTTTTTTTTTTTAAAAAAATCCTGGACACGCCGATTTTATTTTTGGATCGGGCTTTTTTTGACATCGTAGATATACAGGGTGTCGAAAAAAAAGTTTGACGGAAAAAAAATATTTTTTTTTTAAATGGAACCCACTGTATATTTTTGTTTTTTTGTTTCCCCCCAAAATTTTTTGACATGTTTTATGTATAATGTCATATACCTTTTTTTCAACTGTTCACGAAATAATTTCGTTTAAATAATAATTATAACACTTTATTGCAACACAAATTGATTAATTATATTCCATTTTTTTGAAATTTATTTTATCAAATGCTGGAAGTGGCCGCCTTTAAAAAAGCATCTCAAATCAGCATGAACCTTTTAAAAAACCAGTCTTTTAAAATTACCTATACACCTCTGTTTGTGAATTTTGGGAAAAATTTTAAATAAGTGTCAATTATTTAAAAGTTTCAACTGTATTGGAATTGGGGAAAAAAATTACAATGCGTTTAACTGAGACTCAGAGAATCGAAATATTAATTATGTTGGGGGTGTGGTGAAAAAACTAGAACACACAACGAAGTTCAAATTTTTTCAACAAAAAATACCGGGGAAAAGAAACCCCGTAAGTCAGTCTACAATCAGTAGAATTGAGGCTAAGTGGAAAACGGGGAAATGTTAAGGATATTGGCAGACCGGAAGGGGGCCGGGTTTTCCCAAGATAAAAAAATGGATATCCTGGTTTCATTACATGAAAACCGAACCTCTCAAGTACCAGCTCGCTTTGGATAATACGCTTCATAGATCGACTGTAACAAAATTTTTAAAGAAGGAAAAGTGGCACACTTTAAAATGCAATTACTTCAAGAGCTACTAGAAGATGATCCAGATCGCAAAAACGGGGGTTTTTTGAGACCATGACCGAGAGAATTGATAGTAACCCTAGACTAGTGAAACAGATATGCTTTTTTGACGAGGCAACTTTTTTTTTAAAAGGACAAAAAAGGCATAATTTTTTTTACTGGGCACCTGAAAATCCACACTGGTTTAGGGGGGAAATCATTCTCAGAAAAATTTGAAAAAAGGGAATGTATGGGCAGGGATTATTAATAACAGAGTAATTGGACCATACTTTTTGGGGAACTTTAACGGGACAAGGTTTTTGACTTTTTAGTAGACGACTTTTTTTCCAGCCCCGGGGACACTGTATCCTGATGAAAATAACCCAGAAAAAATCAAGAATTATGGTTTCAACACTATACTGCTATTGTTAGAAGATTCCTAGATGATGTTTTTCCAAATCGGTGGATAGGCAGACGGGGGATCAATAGAGTGGCCACCTAGATCACTGACCTTAATCCATTGGACAACCCCTTTGGGGTTTGTCAAAAGAAGGCCCCAAAAAAAAGCCACACACGCTTGATATCCTCAAAAACGCATTCGTAATGCAATTTTGGGAAAATTTTTCCCGACACAGTTGAAAAAATACAGCAAGAATTTTTTGATCGCCTGGGGGGGCTGCAGAGCCGAAGGCGGGGCCCTTCCAGCATTTGATAAAATAAATTTCAAAAAAAATGGAATGTAATTAATCAATTTTTTTTTGCAATCAAGTGTTATAATTATTATTTAAACGTAATTATTTCGTGAACAGTTAAAGATAGGTATATGATATTATACATAAAACGTGTCCAGAATTTTCGGGAGAATCCCCAAAAGCAAAAAAAAACAGTGGGTTCCATTTAAGAAAAAAATATTTTTCCTGTCAAACTTTCTTGCGACACCCTGTATATCTACATTTGATGTAAAAAAGCCCGATCCAAAAAAAAAAACGACGTGTCCGAGGATTTTTTTTAAAAAAAAAATACCTCCCCCCTTTTTTGAATTTATCCGTTATTAAATCAAAATTTTTATATATATATATATATATATATATATATATATATATATATATATATATATATATATATATATATATATATATATATATATATATATATATATATATATATATATATATATATATATATATATATTAATTATATTTTTTTTTTGCAGGATGGGCTCTGGATAAGATTCTCACCCGGAAGTTAACAAAAGTTTTCGCCAATGTCCGCATCATCCTACATTAAGCTGCCCAAATTTATAGAATCTAAACGGGCTGTAATCAATGTCTACAATCGGGGCGAGGTTGCCGCTTGGGGATAACATCAGCTTTTTTACCCTGTTGAGATTGACCTTTTGAAATTACTTCATACCCACATTACTCAACTGTG
>JAHBCN010026960.1:0-10340 GCA_019359885.1 Listronotus oregonensis | reverse complement strand
GTCAACAAAGAACATTTTGAATTGAAAAATAAGCTTTTTGGTACTCAATGTTTTTAGTTTTGTTAGTACAAATGTAGAATTTTTGATGATCATTTCAGATGTATAGTTGTCTGGAACACAGAGTACCAAGAAAAGTAGTTATCGATTTTTAGATAGAAATCTAAAACAGAAAGCATTTTGTAGAATTTAGTAGGCACGGAGTCCCACTGCTGGTGATTAAAATGCAGAAATCCACCTGGAACCCTCAATTTACTGAGGCAAATTTCCGAAGATCATTGACCAAGCAGATGGGAGTCGTCTTTGATATCAGATGGCATTCCACATGACACCCAAATGAGTTGGGAGCCATAAGATACCTTCTTGTCGGATTTTTTTCTAGATTAATGATAATAACAAAAGTCAGAACACCTAAGGTCCTTGATATTATACCTAATTTTAATTAGAAAAGAAAAATCGTGTGTATTTTTGGTTTCTTTCCTTCATCCATTGCTCGAGGGAGTACATAAATAATGATTCTAAAATAACTTTTAAGTAACATTTTGACTAGCCCTCCAAACTAGGGCAAATCAAGGAAAATCTGGATGGATAGCAGCCATAACTATTACTGGAAATTTATAAACTTAAGCTTTGTTGGCGTTGCAAACCAACTGCTGCAACAGCTTTTTTATAAATTATTACATTAAACGTCATAAGTATAACTGGCAAATGGTAACGCAACAGCAGCGTGAACAAAACGCCAAGTTTATAAATTATTCTTTATTTTACAAACCAGATTATCTTGGTTATTATAATAATAAACTTCCCAAAAAAAATGGAATTCAACAAGAAAAAGGTTCTAAATGTTTGTTCCTTTGATTTCCAAGTTAAAATGCCAAAATTTTTTCTAAATAGGCGTCAATTAACTCTGCTTCGTAATATTTACAGAGCTAGAATAAATAAAATAATTTTATGAAACCTTGTAGTTTTTTTAATACAGACATTTTTTATTGTCTTGATTTTTAGTTACGTAAGCAAAGTTAACTTAAAAGCGTCGTTTTTTAAAATGTAAAGGTTTAACGTGTATTTTTTTGTTAAAACTTTTCTGTGAAATAAATACAAATTTGCATAAATAATATTTGTAAACAAAGATTTAACACGGATGAGACGGACGGTCAGTGTTCCAACCTTTAATAGATATTTACGTTATAAGTCCGAACACGAAGTTAGGTCTGTTTGTTATCAAGTTTAGAGTAGGACGGGAGTAGGGAGTGTAGGACTAAAAAGTGGAAATAAGAGTAAATAAGATCCGATTTAATTTTTTTTATTAAACAATTTTTATTGAACATAAAAAAGAAAATGTCCAAAAGGCCATCGACCGAGGTCTTTCAGCCTTTAGTTTTTACAAATAACTTATTTTATTCTAAACTAACTATTAATAATTATGGCATACAAAACAAGGCTATTTACAAAAAAAAAAAAACCAATATATATGTCGCAGCCAACTAGCTTAATTAGCCGTTTAATCAACAGCCTAGCCTCTTAACTAAACAGCGCCGTTTAACTAACGGCCTGAATGATATTCAGCCATTTGATCAAACCGCTAGGCGAATGACTTGGATCGATGACGTTTTATCACTTGCCTAGCCTGTTTATTTCAATTTAGTTCCACTTTCTGCCACCTAGCGCCGAAACTCTCCAAACTGTCAATATGGCGTCGACAAACAACAAATTTGATGGTGTTCTCCAAAGTTTAATGAAAAATAGTACAATGAAAGAGTTTAGTGACAATAATAATTTTTAAGCAATTTAATTTTTAAAGCGAATTTCTATCGAAAACTTGTTGACCAAAACTAACCACAACTAACCACATCTGATCTCTTGAGAACAATAATATGTTACATTTAAAGTATATTTAATAAAGCATTTCTTATGTCAGATGTTTCATCTTTTTTATTCCTGTTACATGGTCACCCTATCGTAGGATTGGCCTAAATATTAGCCAGCCAGTTTATTAAATGTTGTAATAAACGTTACGGCTAAATATCATTCAGTCCGTTAGTTGAACGGCGCTATTTAGTAAAGAGGCTAGGCTGTTGATTAAACGGCACATCGTCACCCTATCGTACGTTTGGCCTAAGCGTTAGCCAGCCAGTTTATTAAATGTTGTAACAAACGTTACGGCTGAATATCATTCAGGCCGCTAGTTAAACGGCGCTGTTTAGTAAAGAGGCTAGGCTGTTAATTAAACGGCTAATTAAGCTAGTTGGCTGCGACATATATATGTACAACTAATTTTAGAGACAATATAAGAAATTTGGTAATGATTAAAGTTCATTTCTATAGTTTACTAAAGTTTGAAGATACAGTTTTTTCTGGATAATGTCTTCTCCTGGTGTAGTTATCTGGGAAGTTTATAATGAGGGGTTCCATGATTGAAGAGTTTACTGGTCGACTGGCAAATTTTTTGGCAAGTGTTTTATCTGGATTATCTGGATGTCTAATCTTTGTAATTTTGCGTAGACTTGTTCGTTCCGCTACTTCTATTATTGTAGCAGCTGGCTTTCTACAGGAACTGAATATAATTTGACCATATTCGATAATTGGTCGACAAAGCATCTTGTATATGTGGCAGGCAGTCTTGATATTAATTCCTTGGCTTCTATATGTTAGGGACCGAAAATGTTTACTTCTCGCAATCATTTTCTTTTTCATATTTGTCAAGTGGTGTTTGAAATTAAGCTTATTGTCAAAATTGATGCCTAGGTATTTTATATGTGGCTGTGGATTTATTTGATGGTTCTGTATTTGTATAGATGGTGATGAATTTCGTATTTTATGGTGAAATAGTATGAACTGTGTCTTTGTAGGATTAACTTCTAGCTTCCATCTTTGAAACCAAGCAATAATATCATTTAGTGTGATTTTTAATGTTTTTACCGCTTTTTCTATACTTTTATGATGTACCACAATGGAGGTATCATCAGCATATTGTAGAACATATGGCCTTTCTGGTAACACCTGATTTATGTGAGTGAAAATATCATAAGCAAAAATATTGTAGAGCAAGGGGGATAGTGGTGATCCTTGTGGTACTCCTTGTTCACAGGAAAAAGGGGTTGAAACGGCGCCGTTCACTCTCACAACACTTTGACGACCCTCCAAAAAGTGCTTGACGATGAGTATTAAATAGGGTGGACATTCTAGTTCATGAAGTTTAAAAAGAATACCTCTATGCCATACACTATCAAACGCCTTTTTTACATCTAAAAAGACGACAGCACTACTTAGCCCCATCATGTTTGCAGCTTGGATATTTGATGTTAAAATGGTGAGTGGGTGGGTAGCGGAGTGATCGAATGTAAATCCAAATTGATGAGGGGGTATCTTGTGTCCAATTTCTTTTGTTACTCTGTTGCGAATGATCTTTTCAAAGTTCTTTCCTAATACAGGTAGAAGTGTAATGCCTCTATAATTTTCTGCTCTAGATTTATCGAGCTGCGGTTTAGGTATTGTTATAACTATTCCCTTTTTCCACGCTTCCGGAAATACACTGTTGCTTAGACAGAACCCGTACATTTCTTTGATTTTTGCATGTATTTCAGGTTTGAGCTGCCGTATAATGTTTCGAGTGATATTATCAATTCCTGGTGATGTGTTCTGGCCAGAGGAGAGAACTTTGTCATCTTCGTCATCTTCAATCTGTATTATGTTGTGTTGGTGTTCTGTATGAATAAATTGTTCAAACCATTCATCTACCATCATCTCTTGCTCATCAGCATTATCGTCTAGAGTTTTTTTATATATGTTTTTAAAATATGTGCAAAAAAACATTGGCTTTTGCCTGATCGTTATCGACTAACATGTTACCTTGTTGTAGAGTTGGTACTGTTGATGTTGCTGCCTTATATTTTGTTAGTTTCTTAATTTCAGTCCAGTAATTTTTCCCTTTCATTTTATTTATGCTGTTACAGCTTTTAATCCAATTATCCTGTTTGTAAACACCAATAAGTGTATGCACTTTTTTAATAAATTCATTAAATTGTCTTTTTAACTCTATATTATGATCATTTTGTTTTATGTCTCTACATAACTGTCTTTTTTTCTTTATTAGAGTGATAATAAATGGTGGAAGCTCGTAATTATAAAACTAGTTCCTCCACTTTGGTGAGTTCTGCTCGACTAGTTCTGTTAGCCTTCTGTTAAATTTTTCTATATACAGCTCTGACATTTCTGCTTCTTCCTATACAAAATTCAATCATTCCACGGTTTACTACATCTATGTTAACACTTCTTCAGGTTATATTTTTGCTCTTCAACATACTGATCCTGGAGAGGTATTTGTCCCATATCTAGCTCCAAGAATATGCTTAGGTGATCGCTTCCCAGATCTGGAGTTATTGAAGTTTTGATACATGTTTTCATGTTTTTTGTGCATAGAATGACGTCTGGCGTGCTACTTACATTGTTTGGCATTATAAATGTGGAGGTGTCTTTATTTTTGTGAAATTACTGTTTTGGATAAAAAAGTCTATTTGTTGTCTTTTTCTTGCATTTGGGTTTAGGTCTCCAATTATTATAGAGTATTCATATAGTGCCGCTTTAGTAAAAACTGTGTCTTCTATCGGCAAATTTGGATGTATGTATACAAGAAAGATGATTTTGGAAAGGAAAGGTAAAATGTAGACAACTATTTAGGTTGTTATTGATTGCTGGCGGGTTGGATTTTCCTAACTTGACTTGTGGCTTCGCTTGCACTAATGAACCTCCTCTTATGTTAGTATTGAGTATATTGCCTTTTTGTTGTATTATATTCCAGTCTTGAAAGGGTAGAATGTTGTCCTTTAGCTTTGTTTCCACACACATAATACATTCCATATTATTGGTTTGAGTGAAATAATGCACAAGATGTTTTTTCGGTGCATAACTATTGATGTTTGCATACAAGATCTTCATTTTAGCCATTGATGCACTATTAAACCTTCAGTCGGTTCTGTTGGTGACTCCTTACTTAATGGTTCCTCCATCTCAAACATTAAAATGTACCGGGTGTTCCACTAAGAGAGGTAGTCGGCTATATCTCAGAAACTACTAATAGTGTACCTTTCGGGAAAAAAATTTTTAGATAAAAGCGACCAAGAGAAATTGCTGGAAATTATTTTCAAGTCTGTGGGATGGCCGCTAGGGGGCGTAAGGGTAACGTCAAAACATAAAAATATACATTTCTCAAAAAAATATCAAATAAAGTGTATCAATAAATTGTACTATTTTTATCTTTAATGTTTTCTAAACAAAGAAGCTTCAGGTGTAATTTTTGTCAGTTCTAAATTAAAGTGGTGGGGGAAGGTTAAAGTTTAATTTAGAAAAGTGCTAATAACTCCGGATTGCTTTAACCGAATTTAGTGAACTTAGTCTCCTTTAGAAGAGCATTTTAAGCATTATTTTAAAGTGCATAAACTATTGTTACACTCATCTCACAAACGCCGCTAGAGAGCGTCAAGGTAAAAACTAACCTATTTTACGAATTTTTTTGAAAAATTTAAATACAATGATATAGTTTGTCCAAGCTAACATTTTTGTGTTGGCTTACATGTTCAAAAACAAAAATTACTAGATTCGACGTCAAAATCAGCTGATTGGCGTAAATCACCCAGTAATGGATTAAAGGCGTTTCAATTTTTGTATTAATTTTTTTTGTATTTGGGTGTGTTATTTCGTATTTTAAAGTAATTAGTGAGATTAGAGATTACCCTGCAGTGTTGTAATTTTTTTTTGTGCGGACTATTTGACATTTTTTATATTTCATAATTTATTTTAATTTGGACTAAGTTTTTATTTTACTTGGTTTTAAGAAAAAACCACTAGAATAGATATTTTTTAGTGTATAAATCACAATGATTACTGTATTTCCAGTTTGGAAAAGCTTCGAAACCCACTTCAGAGCTGTGATGAGTCGGAGGTAAGAAAATATAACTTAATAAATATTTTTTTAAAAAATGATGCTATCAGAATAGTGATCTTGCAAAAGGTAAAATAACTTGTTTTTAGAGTATTATAATCTAAAAATACATCCTCAGATGTGCCAAATATTTTAAGATTTAAATATATTTATGAATGTATTTTTTAGGATCGCATAGTGGCAGTTGCTGACAATATAAGAAGCAATATATGAAATTTATAAGTAACTTTGGCTTAATGGAAAAACCAAATGTGCAACGCATGAGAAGGAAATTTTCAAAAAGTTTTATGGAAAATGAAGGTTTAGGAGAAAATAAACATCTTTGGGTGTTTCTCGATGAAACCTGGATGTTCTCGAACAGCTCTTTCCGCAGGTCTTGGCAGGATGACGATGTATATTTTAGTGAAAAGGTAAAACATTCTAAAGACTAATTATAGGCTAGAAAAAAAAAATGTACTTTCCTACACTTAAGGAAAAATTGAAGGGCCCATTTTGTTTTAAATTACAAGGTAAAACACTTATACAATCCTCTAATAAAATTTTGTTTTGCCTTATAAATTATCACAGTTTTACAAAAAAGCTTCCTCTTGCACACCGACAAGCTGTAGAAGACCTGTTTCTCTTTTAGGGATATTTTTACAGTTTCTGCTCCGAAGCATTATCTGTCATAATTCCTTCTTTTCTACATCCCAATTAGAGCAAATTAAAAGTCTACTCAGATGCATCCCTTTATTGTCCACTTCACATTTCCCACTTTTTCTCCACCTTCATCCCTAGAGTTTCGAGACTACGAAATCATATCAGTAATTTACATCTGACTTCACTCTAGACACTCGTAGTATGTGAACACTTAGACTTTAAGCATAGGGGGTATCCTAAGAAAAATACACATATATGACAGATTCGGTAGATACCTCAGTTAGGGTCTCTTTCATACATAGGACATATGATTAAACCTGTAGCTCTTAGACAACATTAAACTACAGAACACACTTGCTGCATTCTTATGAAACATTAAAGTATATTTAATTAAAAAACTAATGAAATATTTATATTTTTCTTAGATACACTATTCTACATGCTAGTTCAGAAAAAGGATGATGGTGCCAGTAGAAGTTTTAAATCTAAAATAAAAACAGGAGATTACCATGGCGAGATGAAAGCTGAAAATTTTGAGAAGTGGGTTAGAGATGATCTACTACCTAATTTGAAAAGGCCTTCATTAGTAATTTTAGATAATGCCAGCTACCATAGTAGGTTGTTAGAAAACTGGCCATATAGTGGCGGGAAGAAAGAAAATATGGTTAAATGGTTAAAAAACCGAAATATTCCTTTTGCAAAATCGGCGACAAAATAGATTTTGTGGTGCTTGATTCAGCGCCTACCAAAGTCTCCCAAATCTTATGTCGTCGATGCTCTTATTCAGGAGGGTGGTCATCAAGTGCTGCGTTTGCATCCATATCACACGACCTTCCAACGTTTTTGACAAATTTATTTTATAAAATATAAGCATCTTATTGTGTTAATGATACTCTGGATAAATAAATGATTATTATTGTTTTGTTTTATTTATTTTATTATTTAATATAGGAAGCAGCTAATGAAGTTATATCAGATAAAATAAATCGACTTATCTTTAGGCATCTTTAAAAAATTGTAAATTTGCATAATAAGGGATATCAAACCATCCCTTATAGTGAGATATTTTATCAGGATATTTCAATTCAACTGTAAAGAGTTTGCCTGTAAATATAACAAAACATAACAGGTCTGTTTGATATTCAGAAATAGTGTACACTATTTTACATTTTTTTATATACGTAAGCGCTTTAATTGAAGGTGTATTTGAGGACTAAAGCCGGAGTCTCATGCATCCGATTTCCGACGATCCGATCATCCGAAAGTATTTTGATTGGTCAGAACATTGTGGCGCCACATGTTCTGACCAATCAAAATACTTTCGGATGATCGGATCGTCGGAAATCGGAAGCATGAGACTCTGGTTTAAGTGTGTACAAAAAGTGTAAAATAGTGAAAACTATTTCTAAATAACAAACACTTTAATAAATAACTATTAATAATCTGCACTAGATAGGGTTTTTTAATAAAATATTATGGCCAAACATCAAGCTTTCACAATTTATGCAAATATATAAACAGCAAGAAAAAAATACTGATGAATTTAGTTATCTAACAATTTTTTTAAAATATTAAAATTTTGAAACTCTCTTACCTCAGTACGGTCCTGACTAAAATTCTTATATTAGCCAACTTAAATCTGAAAAACAAAATTTACTAATATGTAGGAATATTCGCATTGCCAACCTAAAAATGTTAGCTTGGACAAACTATATATACCTTTTTACATATTTAGATAGAGAAAAAAAATCCTAACAAAACGGCGAAAACCGCAATTTAATATCTCTTTTCAAACCGAATATATTTGCAAAAATATAAATACTACATAGAGACGTAACGTATTTAAGGACACGATGTTTTCTACTAGGCCGATTTTTTTAGGTAAAAATTAAATTTATACATTTTTACAAAATCTAATGACATACTACGTAATTTTTACTAATTTAAACCCATTTAACGATATTATACAACATTAGATAATTACCAACCTATAACTGTAATAATCCATCGAGCGTGGTCCTTATCAAGTTAGCTTTGAAAATAAAGGATGCTAAAATGTCAAAAATCCAACAATTTTTATTTCAAAATATAATTTTTAGTGTTGTGCTATTGTGTTTTTAAAAGATGCCTTTATTGCTTGAAGAAGCAGTTGATATTATTGCTATTTATTTTGAGTGTCTGCAAAATGCGACAATAGCTGCAAGGCTGTATGTATTGAGATATCCTTAGAGAGGCCGGTACGGCAGCGGCAGCAGAATGTTCACTTGTTTAGCAAATCGCTTTCGTACCACGGGAAGTGTTCTTCGCCCCTCACACCGCAGACGCAGTAGAACTGGTGAAAATGTCATCAACATTTTTGCTTATGTAGAGTTTAATCCTCAAGCAACAAAGGCATTTTTAAAGAACACAATAGCACAACACTAAAAATAATATTTTTAAAGAACACAATAGCACAACACTAAAAATAATATTTTGAAATAAAAATTGTTGGATTTTTGACATTTCAGCATCCTTTTGTTTTCAAAGCTAACTTGATAAGGACCACGCTCAATGGATTATTACAGTTTTAGGTTGGTAATTATCTAATGTTGTCTAATATCGTTAAATGGGGTAAAATTAGTAAAAACCATGCAGTATGTCATTAGATTTGTAAATATTTATAAATTTAATTTTCACCTAAAGAAATCGGCTTAGGTAGAAAACATTGTGTCGTTAAATGCGTTACGTCTCTATGTCGTATTTATATTTTTGCTAATATATTCGGTTTGAAAAAAGATATTAAATTGCGGTTTTCGCCGTTTTGTTGGGATTTTTTCCTTAATCTAAATATGTAAAGGGTATATATCATTGTATTTAAAATTTTCAAAAAATTTTGTAAAATAAGTTAGTTTTTACCTTGACGCCCTCTAGCGGCGTTTGTGAGATGAGTGTAGCAATAGTTTATACACCTGAAAATAATGCTTAAAATGCACTTCTAAACGAGACCAAGTTTACTAAATTCGGTTAAAGCAAACCGGAGTTATTAGCACTTTTCTAAATTAAACTTTAACCTTCCCCCACCACTTTAATTTAGAACTGACAAAAATTACACCTGAAGCTTCTTTATTTAGAAAACATTAAAGAATAAAATAGTACCACTTATTGATACACTTTATTTAATATTTTTTTGAGAAATGTATATTTTTATGTTTTGTTGTTACCCTTACGCCCCCTAGCGGCCATCTCACAGACTTGAAAATAATTACCAGCAATTTCTCTTGGTCACTTTTATCTAAAAAAAATTTTCCCGATAGTTATACCATTAGTAGTTTCTGAGATATAGCCGACTACCTCTCTTAGTGGAACACCCGGTACAATCGGTTTCCACTGAACACTGGCGTTGAATCTATATTGTAAAGCTCAATGAAACGCCTTTTAAATTTGTTTATAAGTTCTTGTCGGTCGGTTTTAGCATCTTCATTAAGGGTTGTAATATATGTCTCGATGATATGGTCATGTATTGTGATTGGTTGGTGAACTCTGCTTTTCTTTGTTTTGCTCGTTTCTATGTTTGAAGTTCGCTTGTTTAGTGTCTTGATTTTTGTATTTGGAATACCTTCAATTGGTTTTGTAGCTCTTCTTGGGCATTTAGTTGACCAGGCCTGGTGATCCTCGGAATTACACGCAGCACATTTTTCCGGTAAAGATGTGGAGCAAACGTTCGTGTGATGTTTTCCTTTACGCTTCTGGTATGTAATCGGGTTGTTTGTCCAAGCTAACATTTTTA
>JAHBCN010026959.1:0-10413 GCA_019359885.1 Listronotus oregonensis | reverse complement strand
TCGGTGTTGCCAAATGTATTGTTAAAGAACGTAAAAGAAATTAAAACAATAAAGTAGCAAGTAGGGTCCTTAAAAAAGGAATTTAAAGAAGTATCGAAGAAGCAAAGATGGCTGCCCTGTAAAAACTAGAAGTTTTTGTAACTGAAGAACAAAAGACGATCAGAGAAAAAAATTGGTGGCAAAATGGTCGTTGCCAAAAAGTCTCCTAAAGAGCCAGAGTTTAAAATATGTTAAAATTAAAACAAATGAAGCAGACGCAAAAATTGAAAGCGACAATTTCCGCTAATATGTTTTTAAATAAAAAAAAATAACTTCATTAAATCCTTCAAGAGTTTCCTCATCGAAACATTTCTTTATCTTGTATACGAAAGGATATGTAGGCCTAATTTGAGACACACTGTATGAGGTCTATAAGAGGAAGTTAAAACAATGTTGCATTGCCTAACGAAAAAGCTTTGGCCCACTTCTTACCGCAACATTGTTGCGAAATGTATTACAACGATTATTTATTGCCCTAAACTGAAATAAAAACGCAATGATATAAATTGACAAGTCGCCGATATTGAGAATATAAGTCCCACGATGAGGTACAGCAAGTCAGATAAGTTGTCGATGTGTGGTTAAAAAAAAATATTTGAAAATTTAAAGAAATAGTTTTTTTTCCTAAAAAGTAGCAGTGTTTTTTCCGCAAAGCAGTTAGACGAACGACGGAGTTCGGATAAGCTTTAAAGTGCGGAAAAGTCACTCGAAAATTTAACAATCTTTTTAATTTTACTAAAATATTCAAATGATTATTAGAAATATAGGAATATTTCAGAAAAAAATTAAAAATCAAATAAATAAATTTTTTTTTAACTGATTATAAAAAACTATTATTTAAAATTAATTAACAATTTTAAATTTTAAAAAGTAAATTGTTGCATTTGAAGGTTTAGGGCCATTTCAAATGATTTCTTAATAACGTCGATGATGGTTCGCTGCTCAATTTAAGACGAAATCTTGTGTTTACTAATTGAACAGCGTCTGTGGAACAGGACATGTCATCTGACTTCTTGAGAGTTTTTTGGCTTTTGCAATTGAATTTTTTTACTTAACCCCTTTTTTGAAGCCTGTTGATTCTTCAATGTATCCCTCGCTACCGTTGTCTTTTTTCAACCGCCTAACCGCTTTATATCATAGTCCTTTTCCGGAATTTCAAGAAACGTTGCAGAAGATCGCCGGAAGCTTGGGGAATTGCTCTGGATTCGGCAACTTTAAAAATCTGCTATCTCAAAAGGGCATCTTCCTAAATGTTTTGTCTTCCCCCTTTTGAAATAAATATCCCAAAAACCGTTGATGTGTTGTCGTTTTGGGTAATGCTGTATACTTCCAATAAAACAAATACTTTCCGTCGTTGATCTCTTCAGACAGGACGAAAGTACTGAGTATATTTTTTTGCGTCTGGAATCTTCCAAAAATTGGTTTGCCTTTGTCCTCGATGTCGATTTTTTCATTTTTACGAAATCTTCTCTCTGCAGGCAACAATGAAAATGGTAGAAATTTTTTATAAAAAGATATATTTCATCAGGTGCTTTTTAAAAAAATGAGATACCTTTTCTTCTTTTAAAAAATCCTTGAATTTTTTGTCAAAGCCTACATTTTGTTTCTTAATAAATGCTCTAACTATGCTAACTTGCCGATATCTACATTTTTCTTGATCTTTAAAAGACTTTTCAGCATGGAGTATTTCGACCATTAAGTATTTGGACTAAATTTCTTGTTTAATTTGAGAAAATAGGCTAAAAGTACCTCCTCTTTCAAAGTTCTAACGCCTTTTCTTCACACCATGTTTCAAATGGTATACTGTTTCTCGTACTTTTCTTTTGATTTTGTCGGCAGGAGCTCTAGGTTGGCCACACTTGCGGCTTTTAAAACATCGTCTGACAATTCTTCCTCCATTCTTAGAAACTTATTTTAAACTTTTTACCAAATTTTCTGATGCTTCCGTGACATTAGAAAATGTTTGTACTGGTTGCTGCAGCAACAAGAAAAATTCTTTGATTTTTATTGTTTAGCATGGTGTCTGGAAAAATATTAAAATGGTAATAAGGAAAATTGATATGGGATATTTACTAAGCGCCAAATGTATCTAAAATTCGATAAAGCACAATAAAAGAATATGTAGAACCCTTTTTTTAATATTATTTCATCCAGAAGTTATAAATACATTAAAAAATCGACCATAAATACGGCAAATATGCAGAACAAAAATGTGTGCGCAAAGAGTTTCCGTGCGCAAAGTTAAACTTTGCGCACTCATTTGCGTGCGCAAAGTAAGTACTTTGCGCACGCAAGAAGAAAAAGGTATGTTCAGAGTTTTTAAGTTTTATTGCGTACAATATTTCTTGCTTCAATTGGACCATTTTTCCTTGACCGAAATTTGAATGCGGAGTACTTTCTGGAACTTTTAGAGGAACAAATTTTGCCTGCTTTGAACAACCTTGTTCGTGAAAATCAAGAGATTTGGTATCAAATGGATGGCTGCCCAGCACACAGTACCAGAGCTGTGCGCGTATACTTGAACAACGCATTTAATAACGACATCATAGGCCCGAACCACGCAATATCTTGGCCAGCCAAGTCTCCGGATCTTTCGCCTAATGATTTTTTTTATGGGGACATTTAAAAACTAAGCTTTATACCAATAAAAAATATGAAAATTTAGACCAGCTAAGGAATGCTATTTCCGCTCAATGTGCCAGAATATCGATGTATCAACTAGCCAACGTAAGAAATGAGGTTTTATAATCGTTTGGGTTATTGCCTGGCAGTTAATGGGGGAATATTTGAGCATTTGATTAAATCCTGATATTTTCGTCATAAATTGATTTCTAGATGTAGACAAATTTGTTTTATTGTCTTGCGTAACTGTGAGTGCATGTGTTGGAATCAGCTGTAAACTAAAATGAAATGTGAGGATTCTTTTGAAATTCCCGTATAAAATTGTTTAGTTTTGGCAATGACATTATAAATTAATGATCTAAATTGTCACTGATACATCGATATGGTGTTTTTATTATTGATTTCTAGAGTACAGGGTGCATAATGAAATACTACGTTGCAGAAGTATTTAAGCAGTTTCTTTACTGGTTGGTTGAAAAATGCTCAAATTTTCATTTTGGGTGGAACTTATTGTGCTCTTCAATAAATCCTAATAGCATTTTTTCTAAAATTATTAGGGGAGCCAATATTTGACAACTTTAAAATTTGCATGGGATTCCCCCCGGTATATATATATATATATATATATATATATATATATATATATATATATATATATATATATATATATATATATATATATATATATATATACTCTTATTACATTACACCCCTCCCCAGGTAATAAAATTATCCACACGACTGGGTGTAATTACTCTTTACATTTATTATGTTTCCTATTTAATTGAAATTAAACCAATTATTTTCGATTCGTAACAAAGGAACGCGATGGATTTTCTGTTAATTGTAATATTGGAACTCAGCAGACCTTGTGTCGTCACAAGTCTCTTTGGTCTGACGTCAAATAAATTTCATGCAAGGGGCACGTAATAACTTTGACATAAACCATACAATTAACAATTAATACCTTAATAACCAAAGTAAACTAATCAAGCCTAAATGCATAAGTTAATACAACTTTCGTTTGGTTATAATTGGTTCAATGCCTAAATTCAATCTGAGTAAATAGTCGCTTTAAGCGATGTCAAATTGACCAATGTCCAGCTGTCCACCAAGAGCACAGTTTTCTGCTGGCCGATTGACCACCGCGCGGCCGTTTTTTCATCATTTAATAATAAGGTTTGGCATGAATTTTAAACGATCCCATCTTAAAATGTGCGGCCTATTGGTTCAGTGACGTACAAACATGGACATCAAAAATTATGAAATCAAAAACTGAGTTTTTTAAAGCAAAATTTCTTAAAATTTAGTTTTTTTTTTCTTTTAATTTTTATCTTGACAACGGTGGCCGACTTGCCACCGAAACGTAGATTAATAATTTTGATTTTTTGGATTTTTTGATAGGTTTTTCTTCTTTTTTGTTGCAGGCGATCTGCAAGTTTATAGGGGTCTATAGGGTTGAACCAAGGAAGTTTAAAGGTGTATGGAAGCCCAATACTGTAGAACAAAATTGTCCAGGCGTGCAGGGCAGAGGGAATAGGGGGGTTGGCCCCGCGGAATTTGCGCAATGAATAGTAGGTCAGGGCCGGATTTCCATAATTTTTTGTTAATATCTATAAAATTGACATCATCAAATGTCAAATTCCAACATTCACTGTTTTTTTATTTTTTGCACAAAATTGTTGGTTATTAAAGGATACTACTATAAAATATTTAAAATTATTGTGTAATATTAGATTTTATATCATCTGATATAATATGGAAAGAATAGATGGCGCCACTTTACTGCCTTCTATTTAAATGGTCGATATTTTTGAAAGTTTTGTATTTTTACCAAAAATATTTGTAAATAAATAAAAACACCATTTTTTAAAATAAATTTCAAACATTGTATGATAGTATTATGAACTTATCATCAATTTTGTGATAAAAGAAGGGCAAGGTAGTGTAAATGAGTTTAATCTAATTCTAAGATTCTGGTTGTACATTAAAAAGCGAAAATTTTTATAACTGCTTTTTTGGGGCAAATCTGAAAAAATATCTTTCCGGCAACGTTTCGTTTCCGAACACCTCATTTTCACTATATTCTCCCTACTTTTTGTATACAATTCTTGATTTTTACACTAAAGTGGCACACGATATTTTATAAACACCTTTTAAAACCTTGTATTTTTATTTATTTTACATCTTTTTTCCATTAAATTGCGAACTTTTAAGTTCAAAGGCAGCAGCCATATTTGCTTAAAAAATAAAAGTGTAATAAAGGTGTAAAATAAACATAAAAAAAGTTTTTAAAAGGTGTTTGTGAAATATTTGTGCCAATTTAGTGTAAAAATCAAGAATTTTGCAAAAAAAGGAGGAATAGTGTAAATAAGGTTAGTTTGATTTTCAATTTTGATGATGAATATCTCGAAAACGAAACATTGCCAATTTTTTTAGATTTGTAATCAGCGCCCCAAAAAACCGTACCAAAATTGTACTTCCTTTCATTCAATTAGAGGGAGCTGTATATATTAAAATTTGTCTGGTCTGCCCAGTAATCAATAATTTTGATCCTTTAAAAGAGTGTACTAAATTATTAAATGAAATAAAAGTACCTAAATGTAAACCTTATTTCTTTTTAATAATCCACAGAAATACACAAACATTGTGGAAATCATCTAAAAGATAGTTAAGATTGCCTTACTTTTCTCACTAATATTTCCTATGAAATTTTCATTTTCTATTATTCATAATTGATATATTATTATTTATTCGGTTACCTAACGTCTCATAAGAAGCACCTAATTTAAATATAATAAATACTTACCTAAAGTAAAAAATGCTGGGTATGTTACCCTTGGATTTGCAAGAAAAAACCATACAACCTCTAGTCATTTTGTTACGATATTATAAGTAACAAACAATAAACACAAAATTATAGTCATAATTTAATAAACACTAATCACTAAAATAAAAAGGTTTTGATCAATCCAAAAAACGGTACTCCGGCTCTCATAAAATTATAATGTGTTGGCTAACTTCACACTGATTTATCAGTGTGTAAGTAGGCAACACATTAAATTATTTCGTGGAATTTTGTTATTGCGCAGAATCGGCGGGGCCAACTCTGACAGTTATTTTCATACTGGGCTGGACATTTTTTGATCGAATGGGCCATAGCATTGGGCTTCCATACACCTTTAAACTTCCTTGGGCTGAGCAGGCTTAGTTCGTTATACCCCGGGACCTGGAACAAAGAGGTCCATTTTCCAAAAAGTAGTAAGGCGAGTATCCCAAAGAAAATATACCGAAACATGAATCTGCCTTAAAACTAAAGAACATATTTACAATTTTATTGTTATACAACAAAAAAAAAATTATATTATTAAAACAGAAATAATTTCTTTCGCACTAGTGCGGAAAAGTAAAATATTTTAATTTTTGGAACATAAATTAGTATCTAATTATAAAATAATGCATAGATTTGCTTATAATAGTTATACAATTAAAGAAACTAAATTTTGCTGTAATTTTGCAATTTTTTATAAAATTTATTAAATAAAATAAAATAATCCTAATTTACAAATGTTAGTAAATATTTTTGATAACTCCATATAAATTATCAAAGAATCCATAGCAACCAAGTAATTGCTTTTGCATCTATCAAAAATTAATTTTCTGTCACGCACTTTTCAACTAAATTGAAGAAACATTTTCAATGGATTCTGACGACGATTTTCCAGCATCGATTATCTAAGCAGCAGAAATAGCAAGTATAGATCTCCTGCCCATAAAATCTCGTCACAGGCAAAAAAAGAATTTGTTATGTTTAAAAGCTGGTGTCAAAGTAAAGGTGTGAAGTATTTTAAAGAAGAGATTTTTCTGGCCTATTTCTCTTATTTATCAAAAACATGTAAACCCAATACATTATGGTCTAGATACTCTATGTTAAAATGTATCATTTAGTTACGAAAGAATATAGATTTAAGCAAGTTTTTCAAAGTGACGGCCTACCTTAAAAAACAAAACGTTACTTTTGGACCCAAAAAGGCTAAAGTCTTTTTAAAAGAAGAAATATAAAAATTCATGGATGAAGCGCCAGATGATTCTTATTTACATATTATAAAAGTGGCTACGATTTTTGACTTAGCGGGCGCTTGTCGTAGAAAGGAGTTAACAAAAATATGTCTGGACCATATTGAAGACCAAAGAAATTTAGTATTGATACACATCCCAGACTCAAAAAATCACAGCCCTAGAAGCTTTGTCATTTTTAAAGATGCCGAAAATAAAAAAAATTAAATCTATATAGACAGTATGCCAGTTTAAGAAAGCCGATAACATCACATGGGTGATTTTTTGTGAACTATAAACACGAATTGTGTTTGGAAGTCTACATCAGTCGCTGAAGGATACCTAGAGAATTTAACAAATTTTAGAAAGTATATTTCAAACAAAATATTCAATTTTACCGAAACACCTTCCACTATACAGAAACAACCATCAATGCCCTCTTGCAATGTACTAAACCTCTCGGTTCAAGAAACAACTTTCATAGTTGCAAAAGATTAGCTCATCAAGAACCCAACGCCGCCGCCGCGCCGTCAACGTTTTCTACAGAAAAGCAACTCGCGTCAGCAATAAATTTGCAAAACGCTACCAATTGCACTTTTACTATAAATGTTAATAATAATAATTGGTGTATAAATTCCTTCGTTAATAAATAATATTTTAATTATAAATATTTAAAATTATGTTGGTTTTTCCTCTCGCTTGTAGAAACAATATTGTTTCTAACACTTGCGAAAACTAACTTTCCGCACTTGTTAGGAAAATAATTATTATTTCCCAACACCTCCCAAAGAAAAAAAATCTGGAGGTGTTGGATCCGGAGATCGTGGTGGCCACCTAAGAGGTCCATGTGTTCATCTCCAACGGTTTTTAAAGTGAGTATTTAAATTCTCTCTTATTCCGAGAGCATTATGGAAAGGGCGGGGCGCCACCTTGATGAAAGTAAATCTCTCTTACTTTACTTAAAGGATCATTAAAATTAATGGAAAGGTGGGGTTGATGACCCGATTCTATCTGCATTATTTTTTTTTCTACTACTGTATAAATAAGAAAACTTTGTGGTCCTAGCAACGCGAATGATAACGAAAGAGAACCTTCGTGTTACCTGGTTGCTAAGCGTTGCTAGCTACGAAAGTAATATTTTCAGCGCCTGGACAAAAAAGTAAGAATAAAAAAAGAAAATATGCTTGTGGGAAATATTAGGATTTATTTATAAAAAGTAACTAATTTATGACAAAATATTTTAAAAACTAGGTTAGGTATTAACATTAAAAGTAATTGTGCAATTTGAGCAATTAGCAAAAGAAATTGGAGGAATAATACTTGAATTAACAGTTTTTAAATTTCTTGTTGGGGAATCGTTATCACCTTTAACTACGTTAATATTCATATTTTTCACTGTTACTTCATTAGATGAAATATTGGTAGAATTTCGTGTAAAATCTTCTTTGAAATTTCACCTTATTACTATAGGATTCAGCAATATATCCCTCCGCAACAGAAGAAGACTTCCAACCTCCATGCCTTTTTAAGTCCCAAATATCGACATCCAAGCATTGACAAGGAACGTAGTTGACGTTCTTTAAAAGAATGGCCAGTGTATCTACTGATGTCTTCAAATTTCAAAAACTTCGCAATTTCTTTAGGTATATTTGAAATAGTGTGCTTTCAATTACTTGATTAACACATTTACCTCTTTCATAAAGATACAATAAACGCTCATCTAGAGCATTCCTTGGTCTCAGCTTAATATTTCCTGTAGAAATCTGACATAAGGAACTGAGCCTTCATCGTTGGTTACTACAAAGTTTCTTTTAACTTTATTTTTAGACTCCACTATTTTTACTATAGCCACGTCATTTCTTATTTCTACATCACTTAGCTTCATTCTTTATATTTCGTCTGTCCGGCATGCCCCAGCCACTCCCATAATGGCTATTACTTTCATTGCTAAGTAACTTTGATCAGGCGCGTTAAGTAAAAACTTTATGATTTCTTCTTTTTAAAATTTTTGACTTTTTTGCCTCATAACCATCGTTTTCCTTTTAATAAAAGCAACTAGTTTCTTGAACTCCGAAATATCCTGATTTTGTTTACGGAAATTGTTAACTTGAGCATGGAATATACAGACCAGAGGGTTGGTGGTGATAAAGACTCGATTTTTCTTGAAAATACGCCAAAGCTCATTCAGAAAACGATTTATATGTTTGATGGTACCTCTCTTTAGATTTGTCTGGCAGAAGTGAGGCACACGCAAGGTCAGCTGCCTGTGGATGCCATTTTCATATTCATTTAACATTTTAAAATGGGAATGGATTTATACTAAATTAACAATAATTCAAAATCTGACAAGTGCTGATGACAGGCAATGTCAACAATAAATGTGTTTCTATGGATTAATTTTTAACAGGTAAAATTTCAAATTCTCTGATATTTCTATTAAAACATGATGTTAATGATTATTAAATTATGCGATACATAGAACAGTAGCAAAAAATATAATACATTACACGATGCGAAAGGCTTTTCAAGTGTTCGGAGGTTTTAAATACCCTCGGCTTCGCCTCGGCCATTTAAAAACCACCTCACACCAAAAAGTAAACTTTCGCATCTTGTAATGTAAATAACTATTTAAATGCCTTAAATAGAATATAACTTGTAAAAAAATGTTTTTTCGATTTCTTTCGTGAAGTACCAACGAAACGTCACTGGAAAAATCGGACATCGGCGGGCTTTTTGAAGAGGGCCGCGCCATATTATCACGTTAAGCAGCTTTCTATCTCGTTTAAATCTGGTTCGGGATCGTGGGTGTTCGATCTTGTCAATTTTTTCTCGTCTTGTTGCTTTATTTTCGCGAGATGCGGCTCATGCTAACAAGCCTCCGAAATTTGAAGCTGCGGTGCGCCTCATACACCAACGGTGGAAATAAACACAAAACAAAAGAAGACATTCCTTGAGAACAAGATTTACTTTATAAGGTGATGGTGAATGCTATAATAAGTAACCATTTTTATGTGGATATTCCAAAAAAAATAGTAGAAGGTAATAAATTATTAAAAATAAATATTTTTTAGAAAAAATTTGGCGTCCCACTTTAAAATAAGCCTTTTTGTTGTAAACAAACCTGATAAAAACGGAAAAACGACTGCTACGATTTATTATTTTATTTTGTGAACTTTGTGTTCAGTAGTAAAATCACGAATTTCCGGTATGTGCTGAGGAGAAGAATTATTACTCTTATTGAACAAGGAATGCCCCGAAGAGACGTAGCAGAAATAGTAGGCGTTACATGAGGTGTTGTATCGAAAACATATGCAAGTTACTTGGAACTAGAAACTCTCAAAAACAGACCCAGACAGAGTCACACAACTAACCACAACAGGACCGCTTTGTGTGTCAAATTGCTAGAAGAAATCCCAGTGTTTCTCATCCAAAGCTGCAACGACAACTTCTGGAAGCTACAGGTGTGAAGTGTGAACCATAAAAAAAAAGACTTCGCCCTTGAGGGTTGTACAGTAGGAGAAAGTTACGGATCCCACAGTTATCTAGGCAAAAAAAAATTGACCGGGTAAATTGATGCCTTCAACACCGAATCTGGACAATTAAGAATTGGTCAAATGTTCTTTCTTCGGATGACACCAGAATTGGCCTAAGATCAGATAACCATCGAACTCGGGTTCTCAGGAGCTCCAGGAAGTC